>JANFOE010002082.1:0-66542 GCA_025667525.1 Glebionis coronaria | reverse complement strand
TTTAAGACTCACATTATCTTTGTTTTTGTTAGCCTCCTCTAACTGAGCTATCAAATCAAGATTAACCCTATTTACTATATCTTGAACATCCTTACTCTGATGTAACTCATGTTTTAAGATATTTATTTGATCCTTTAAATCAAACTCCATTTTCTTATACTCAGTTACTGTCTTTTCTGTTTGGGTAAGAGCAATTTGATAGTTAGATAATTTGCACCTTAGAGTACTTGCTTCATCTAATAACTTAACTATCTCTTGTTTTGATTTTTCAGTATTTAAACGACAACCCTTAGAACAGAAAGCATCATCATATACCTCATTATCTGATGAAGAGGAGGAGTGTGCCATGAGAGCATATTCAGCATGCTCTTCTTTAACTTCAGCAACCAAAGCTCTGTCCTCTTCCTCATTCTTAGCCATCCAGCTCCAATCCCATTCCCCAACGCCATCAATTTGTTGAACAGCAACCATGGCCTTGGGATCTGGGTTCTTAATCATTTGGCTAGAAGGCTTCCCAGCATCAGATCTCCTTGGAGATCTACATTCCCTCATAAAGTGCCCCATCCTATGACAGTTGTAGTACTCCACCTTGGACTTGTCAAATCCAGCAACATCCTTAGCATTAAAGGTCATCTTCTTCTTGAACCTTTTATTGAACCTGTTTGCTCTTAAACTTACAAGAGCCATAGTCCACTTTATATCCATCTCTTCCAATTGTTCATCACTTATCTGCTCAAGATCTTCATAAGTGATCCTTGAATCACTAGGCAAAGAAGCAATGAAGGCACACACAGTATCAAGATCAAAACCAGCAGGTTTAATTCTATCAGCGCCATGATTGTGTGTGTCAGCGCTTGAGTACAAAGCGTTGACAGGATATGATCCAGCGCTGACAGATTGACATCCAGCACTGACACCTTGAGATCCAGAGGCTGAATGTCCATAAAAGTTCATGGAATCAAATTGGCCTTCACTTTGTGAAAAGAAGGCCATGTTGCTGCTGGAAGATTTGTTATCACTCTCCAATTGCCATTCATTCTCCAACAGCCTTAACTTGTTGAAGATGTCATCAAACCTGGAAGTCTTGTGGGTGTTATTGACAAGAATAGATCTTGTCTCAATCTTCCATACATCACCAAGGCTTTTGAGAAAAGTAGCATTCAATTCAGGGTCATCAATCTGTTTTCCCATGAAGGAAAGTTGACTTGTGATGTCAAGAAGTCTACTTCTCACACTGCTGAGATTCTCATTAGGTTGAGCTTTAAAGACAGCATACTCATGCAAGAGTTGCTTCTTCTTTTCTTCTTTTGTGTCAGCATTGCCACCAGGGGTGGACCGAGGGGGGTTCCCGAGGGTTCACGGGAACCCGATGGGAGTTTGTCGCGTAGTGTAAATTTTCGCCAAAAATCGCGATTTATTCAAAATGAACCCGGTGTCAAATATTTGTGTTACGTAAAAAAAACATTTGTGCACCTGATGGCTTAGTGTTCTGGGTCCGCCCCTGATTGCCACCATGTGCTACTTCAAGAGCTTCCCAAAGCTCTTTTGCAGAATCAAAACGTTTGTACTTATGCTGATTCTCATGACCTAGGGCATGTTTCAAGATGTTCAAAATTTTCATGTCCACCCTCTTCTTGGCTATGTCTTCAACAGCTACCGCTCTCCCATCATCAGGCTTTTCCACTTTATCAGCTTCTGGACAATTAGGAATAGCTGACCTTGCCTCAATAGCAGCAGTAATCTTTGCTGCTTTATCGAATGTGTTCCCATATTCGATAATTTCCCAAAGAGTGTAGTCATGAATAGCTATGTATTGCTCAAAATTGGACTTCCAAAGTTCAAAGTTCCTGGCATCAAACATGGGAATTTTGATACTAGGATTTGAGAAGTTGTTTTGCAGCAAAGCAGGAGGTTGATTTGTGCCAGACATGGTGTTTTTAGGGTTTTGAGATTTTAGGGTTTTTAGGGTTTGGTGTTTTAGGGTTCTGCGTTACTTAAAGATCAAAAGTTTCTCAACAAGCTCTGATACCACTTGTTGATCCCAAACTTAGATCGATTAGCTTTGTGTATACGAGATTAGATCAAGTACTACACGTAGAGAAACCTTTGCTTATGAATAAAGTAACAAAGTGTTATGCGGAATTAACACTTGATCTAAAACACAATGATGTTAAACAGACTTTCACTTGTATTAGAATAATCGTGTTGATTACAATGAAAGGTTTAACTTGCGAATACTATGAAAACTGATATTAAACATTAACCTAAAAGATCTTCTTTTATAGAACAAGAAGTCTTGTACAATAAGCTACGAATCAATTATTCTAGGTAAAGATAAACATAGAAAATACATTGTCGTTTCTATCCTTACTAGAAGTAATCTAGAATATAACATACGTGTAGCTCACAACTTCCATCAGTGCTTGTCTTCAATCTGTCAACGCTTGACTTTAACTTGTCAACGCTTATGCTATCAGCGCTCACTTTGCTCTTGTCAACGCTTGAGTTGTTCTTGTCAGCGTTCAAGTGTTCTGGCCTAAATTTATTCCCAACAGTTATAAATGTGGTCGTTACAGAAACTGGTGGAACCATTTTGCTATACATATATTGGGTTACAAAAGATGTGTTATAGTTACATTGTTACACACGATGTACAAAAGTGACGACCGGGTTTAAGATGTTTCATTACATAGATGTTAACGTTGTTTGGATCGTTAGTTTTTAACAAAAGTATTCTTGTGGATTCGTTGATTTCTTTACGGCTGTTTAGTTTTTTCCCAGTGTTTCCAAGTTCAGGGGACGTTTTGAGGTCTTTGGCTTGTCGTCCGTGTTTTTGCTTTCGGATGCGCCTGGTATGTCTGTGGTAAGCTCTTCCATGGTATCTGCAAGTGGAGTGCCTGTTTTGCAAAACAAAGTGAAGAGTTAGGTGTATGTGTGTAGGAAGGATAATGGATGTATTAAGAAAATGCTAATGTGAGGATATATTAAGGAGGCAACCCTGCCTAGAATTAAACATTTTCTGTTTTAAATGAAATAAAACAATGGCCTCAGTTTCAAATGGAATAAAACAACCACGTTTCCATGAGAACATGGAATAAAACATGGAAGGCTAAGCTTACCTTCACGACTGTGGTGGTTGCGAACGTTGCTCTCATGGAAATCGCCAGTCACAGCACTTGGCCTTTGGTGTTACCTGCGACGAAAGTAGTTTAGAAAGAGGAAAACAGATTCATCGCCCATTAACTAAAATTGACTTATTTTCTTTGAACACTTCTTCACAACAGCATATCGAAGTTTTCAACTGATCCATCTCACTTTTTTCTTTTCCAACAGCTACATTAACATCGTGTTAGTATAAGTGTTCTGTATCGAAATAAGCTCGTTGACCTTTGAAGTCAAACTTCACTTTCTAATTCATAGTTACTTTCAGGCGTGCTAATGGTCAATATGAAGTATGTGTTCTAACTCCTAGTACATGATCCGATATTTTCTTACCAAATTAGGAAATTATGGGTTCAATTTCGTAAAATTTTAATTTCTCTTCAGCATATATATTCCAATCACATAAAAATATACATATCACAACCGATAACTTACCAAAGAACATGTACTTCACAACGATGATTAATGCATAATATTCTTACCTAGTTAACAAATAATCCGCTATTGCACATGCTTGTAAATCACCTTCCAAGTCACGTGCAACATATGCAGTTCTTGTTAATCAAGATAATGATAAATACATCTTATACATATTATGATAGCATAAGCAGGTGTTTGGGATTGCTTATTTCAAGCTGATAATCTACTGCTTATAAGTTCAAAAGGTCCGAAGTTTTAACTTGCGTAATTTTAAGTACTTCTTTACTCTAAATAATCAAAATAAGCTGTTATAGCCAAGCAATAAAAATGCTTACCTTTTATATAAGATTAAGCATATAAGCACTTGAAAACTCTACGTAAGAATTCAGTAACCAATTTCACTGTTATAGGTCAATGACAGTGGTTCTACAGTCTATTATCTCTATGCAATATACTGTATTAGGTTTTTTAGGGATTCGTTATTTACACTAAACTATTCATATAAGTAGTTTTATCTAATCGTCAAAGTTGCTTATCTACTTCAAAACTAAGCAACATCGTTTTTATTATGAAGTGCTTGTAAAATTAAAATCAGAATAAGAGAAACTCTAAAATGCCTATCTACAAACAAAATAAACAAATAATCACCTGAAAAGCATACTAAGATCACGAATGAGCATATTGAAATAAAGGTACATATATACCTCCGTAGCTACGGTATTGCATATCAGAAACGTGCACAGTAGTAGCTGTTGATTTTTGACGATTGGCATAATCTTTTCTACAAAATAAGAACACAACAAAGAAGTTTGGCCAGATTTCTAGATTTCCAGATTTCCAGCAAGGTTGTTGATATCCTCGGGTAACATCAACAAGTAATCCTCTAGATTCATTCCAACTCCTCCCAAGTTCCCTAGTAGTGGTTCCTGTGGTAGGAATTAAAATTTATATATTATGAGAATTGACATATTACAAAAAATATGAAACTAAAGAAAAACAAATCCATAGAACAAACAAATACCATCTTGCTTCCATCTGACCCTTGAAGTTCCAAAGCGGATGAGACGATATAAGCGACGGCATTGGCTAAAATCAATCTAAGCGACGACATTAGCTAAAATCAAGTAAAACATGTTCTGAGTCTATACTTCACCCAATATAATATTCTGAAGCAAGAATATAGGATAACATTAACAAAGCTTTTCGGTGATCTTAACCTGCTTCTGAAAAAGTTCTAGCCTCGCTTCTATTAAGCCGCTTGAGGCTCAGAAAAAGTGCCACTCTAAAGATAAAAATCAAGTTTGTGATGCTCAAAAAGCGGCTACGCCCGGCATGGTTGCAAACTTAATTGTTTGCCCCACCAAGAAGGGTTGGTGCCTTAGTTTGCGGCTTATGAGCCAAGCGCAGTCGACACACAACCTTCACTTTCGTCGGACACGAGAGATAGGGGTAACGAAAGCAAGGGTGGTATCGAAAGGCATAAATTCATCATCGCCCACATAAACCCCCGACCAAACCAGCCTCATAAAAAAAACCAAAGCATAGAATGTAGGTACCTGTATTTCAGTTTATATGGTTATTTGACAGGCTTGTTCCACATCATAATATAACAAACACATACCCAACTTACATGGAGACCATTTTTTACTTTTATGTATACCACACAATGAACAAAGTACACATTTCCTTAAAAGGTAATAATAATATACCACTCATTTGTTCAGTTTGCATCCTATGAGTGCATTATCATTGTCACGCACCCACCACTATCGCCACACGCAATATAAAGCGGCAACGAAAGGATAAGTGGCATCGAAGGAGCATAATCTGAAATATAAGCCAACCAAAACCATATATCGCAATTTTGAGCAGGAACATCGAATGAACATCGAATGAACATTGGTCTTTTCAACTTGTATTATTTCCAGAAATATAGTGACAAAAATACTCCAAATGCTTAAAAACGTACTAAGAAGTAGTAAATAATTTTTAGCAACTATATTACTCTTAAAAAACATAGTTTCTACTGTCATTTAGAAGCCTTTAAAAAAATCTTCAACGGAAAAAAAGAAAGAAACATAACATGTTTACTCATACCTGGTATGGGCAAAATGAATCACTGAAAAGTGAACTCAATAGTCGTACCTCCCAAGTTTTGGTCCATTATTCTCGTAAAACATACCACCATATGGTGCACCACCAACAACCTCAAACCAAGCATACTGCACATTAGCCATTCCTCGTACCGTTTGGGTGATCTCAACCTGCTTCTAAAAAAGTTCTAGCCTCGCTTCCATTAAGCCACTTGAGGCTCAGAAAAAGTGCCTCTCAAGATAAAAATGAAGGTTGTGAGGCTCAGAAAGCGGCTACGCCCGGTATGGCTGCAAACTTAAATGTTTGCCCCACCAAGCAGGGTTGGTGCATTAGTTTGCGGCTTATGAGCCAAGCGTAATCGTCACACAACCTTCACTTTCGTCGCACACCATACATAGGGGCAATGAAAGCAAGGGTGGTATCGAAACGAATAAATGTCATCATCGCCCTCATAAACCCCCGATCAAACCACCCGCACAAAAAAACACCAAAGCATGGAAAGAAGGTACCTGTATTTCAGCTTATATGGTTATTTGACAGGCATGTTCCACATCAAAGTATAACAAACACATACCCAACTTACATGGAGACTATTTTTTATTTTTATTTATACGACACAATGAACAAAGCCCACATTTCCTTAAAAGGTATTAATAATGTACCAGTCATTTATTCAATTTGCATCCTATGAGTGCATCATCATCGTCGCGCACCCACCACTATCGCCGCACGCAATAGAAAGCGGCAACAAAAGGATAAGTGGCATCGAAGGAGCAGAAGCCGAAATATAAGCCAACGAAAACCATATATCACACCAATATTGATCAGGTTTAGAACATAAACAGTGCACCAATAATTTTAGTTAGGTGAGAGAGATCATCGCCACACCCACATATTTGTGAGATAATGAGAGAGAGATGTGTGAGACTGCTTATTTGTGTGAGGGATATAACAAATAAACGGATGTGAGGGAGTGAAGGATATATTTTTTTTATTTTATTTGTGAGTGGGATACTGTTCATTGGGAAAAGCAATTCCTCTTCTTTATTAAAGATATAATTTATATCATAGGTTAAAGAAATATTTCCACAATGATCTTGAGCTTTTAGGCTAATATATAAAATGAAGAAAGCGACTAAAGTTATCAAATTTGGGTGCGTGTGAGATCGAGGTAGTAATCAAACAATTTTGATACATTTTCTTAATTGTGTTGAGATTAGTTTCGGAATCAAGTTTTTGACATTATATCTTATGCTATCACGAAATCTCAATTGAAAAATTAAGAGGTTTTCAAAGAAACAAGAGAACAAAACAATGCACTTTAAGTTGTCATTTTGTGTTATGGTTGGAAGAGATCAAATTTGTTACTGTAAAATATAACCGAAAGTTAGGTAAATTCGGTTAAAAATGGTTGACGGGAAGAGTTACAACTGTTGGTAAAAGTTCAGTCTTTTGGAGGGATAAGCCGGTAGGAGGGAAAACATATAATACCTGGATCTCAAAAATCGTTTGCCTATATATTCCTTGCCACAAGGCGCGTCCCACTTGACCTCCACACGAAGTTGTGACGACATCAGGCTAGCTAAAACGAGTGTGCATTGTACCTTTCAAACTCGACTATGAACTGACATATAAGACCTTAACCTTAATTGAATCACATTTACACACAATCTAAATAATAACACTAATATTACTTCGAGTATTTCTAAAATGGAGTATGACGACATCATATAGTTAGGGCTCAAAATATATATGTTTAGACTATTTTTTACTTATGAACAGTTAACATTTTTTCACAATACATAATTTTTTTTTATGAAAGTCAGCCGAATTCCGATCCTTCGACAACAACCATTTTTAAGTTTCGTAGAAAGTAATCATTCTCTTGTTATACTTGTTATTTTTTATTTTTATTTTTTTTAACGGCAGTTTGGTGAAACGGAGTATCTTGCGTGCCATCGAGGCACCAAGTCTCTCGACCCGAATTCGAATCATCTCACGAAGAGAATATCAACCCCATGTTGTTATACTTGTTATTAATGAAAGCCGCATGTATCCGTAGGACTCATTGTACAAACGGATTTCCGATTTACCTATAACATAGGTACAGTGCATCATGAAATTTAGCATTTGTTTAATTTGTCAGTCGAGCAACTTAAACTAGTGTGGCTAAAAACCGAGGATACGAGAGATCATGCATTTGCTTACACTTGTGGAGCCTATCAGAAACATCAAGTATATATAAAACCTAGATGTATCGTCATGGCTATTTGCTCCATAAGCTGGCTCCGATGCGATTAAGTCCTCTTCGTCTTTCTTAGAATGACACATCCAAATGAAGTTAACAAAGAGCAGTATATATGCTAACTATGTTCAGTAGTGGGATTAATTTGACACTCTATACCCTACCATGATGATGGTAGGACTCCATTTTCTCATTCTCTTATTGCTACTTTTGTTGCATCTTTAATAATTCATACTCAATACCCTTAAGTGTTTATATATATACATGGATAATCCAATCCTCAATTGCTCATTAAGATCTAAAACTAACAGCAAATTAAAAAATGGAGATTGATCAGTCAAAGAAAGAGGATCAAGGACAAACCAGCTGTTGGATATTAGGAGCAACCTTAAATATAGTTTAGGGATTTAAGTGTACTTTATAATATAGATTAAGAATAGACTAGTATTAGGAAGTATTTAGGTTACATAGTATTGATTAATCGGTAATAGCTAGAACTAAAGAAACTAAAAATAGTGTAATAAATTTATGTGTTTTTATTGGTTATTAGTGATAGCAAGAACTAAAAAAACGTTTGTCCAAAAGGTCAACATAATGGATACATACGATAAGTATTTATTTACCTAAGAAACACAAATATATATTTCGTAAGTATCTTTTTGCTAAATGAAACCGTCATGTTAATTTCAATAGAAATATTATACCTCCTCCTTAGTGCAACGCAGAACAAGATTAAACAAAATATAAATGCTTAAGTACAAAAATTAATTTAAAAAATTAGATACTAAATTAGGAATACCAAATATTACAATTTATTTAATAACAACAAATATCATGCTCCCAGAGCAACCACATGCCCCCTTAGTGCAACGCACGGGTTCCGAATGTCTCGTATTATTTATACAATGCACTATAACCGCATTATCGTCTTGTACTGTTTGTATGCAACTTGATTTTACGAGTTTGCATGTTAGTACCTATCAAGATTTACGTTAATAAAATCCCATGCATTCTTGTTTGAATAAATCAAGAGATGCATGACTAATTTTATGGAGATGCATGCTTTGTTACATAAAAATCTATATTTATTGAGAATGAAAATCAGATGCATAAAAAATAAGATGATATTAAATAAAGTTTTCAAGACATAAACAATAAGGTATGTATGATGTTATAAAAAGATGCATACTTTATTTTGAAAAAATATATAATCTGTGATATTGATAAATCGTCAGGGTCGGTACTTTGAAGACGGTTATGATGCCATAAGAAAATGGAAACAAGTGCAAATTACTTTTCTATCCCTTTTTATTAGAAAAAGGGACTTATTATTTACAGATTTGCCACAATCATATCTGGCCTTTGATATTTTTATCAATGGTTTTGATCTCTTCTTATTCTTCTTATAATCTTCTTACTGGATCTCTACTATATATATATATATATATATATATATATATATATATATATATATATATATATATATATATATATATATATATATAGGGGAGAGTTAAAATAAAAAGACTTTTTTTGGTGAGAAGGATAAGAAAGATTTTTAGCCAATCATTTAAAATCAATGGATAAGATCAATCCATATTCCTAACTAACTAACTAACTAACTAACTAACTAACTAACCACCAAAACACGATTTTAAAAAAGTCTTCAAAAAATTCTGAAAAAATTCCAAATGGTAGGATTTGTTGGTGCCTAAAAAAGTTGTGAATAAACGTTTTTTAATTTTTAGTTTTTTACGTTTTTCTGATGCACAAAAAACAAAATTTGATGCACAAACACGTGAATTTTGGTGTACAAAATTTTTTCATACAAAAAATTTTCAATTTATTATAGTTTGATGCGGAATCATATTTTAAAGCAAAAAGTCAAAAGAAGTTGGGCATAAAAATGAATTGTTGATGCACAAAAAACCTAAAAAACGAAAAAGAAAACGTTTTTGTGCATCAAAATTTCGTTTTTGTGCATTAAAAAAGCGTAAAAAACTTCAAATAAAAAAAACTTTTTTCACAAAAGTTTTTTGCACCAACATACCCGATCTACTGGAATTTTTTCATAATTTTTGAAGAACTTTAAAAAAAACAAGTTTAGATGGTTAGTTAGTTAGTTAGTTAGTTTGTTAGGATTTTGATTTAATCTCATCCATTGATTTTAAATCAATGGCTAAAAATCCTTCTTATCCTTCTCACAAAAAAAAGTCTTTTTATTTGATCTCTCCCCTATATATATATATATATATATATATATATATATAGAGTTAGGATCAAATAAGAATATTAAGTAAAATGAGAAGAATGAGAAGAAACCACAGCCACACATTTTAGATGCACCTACAAAGTCAGATGCATCTCCCCTTAAAATTCTCCTTCATTTGTGGAATTTGTGGTCAGGATTTCTTCTTATTCTTCTAATTTTAATTTTTCTTCTTACTAGATCCCTACTCTCTCTCTCTCTCTCTCTCTCTCTCTCTCTATATATATATATATATATATATATATATATATATATATACTAGTGCCGTAACCCGCCCAATGGGCGGGTTCGTTTCGTAATTCTTTTCTATAAGTACGTTTCTATGTAACTTTTATATATTTGCTCTTGTGTTTTGCTTTTTCGATTTTTTAGGCCCTGGCGACCCATCGAGCATGTTTTGTTTCTTTTTATACACATATTTATATTTTTATTATATTCTTATGTATATTTTTAGGGCTTGACCCACCCAACAGACTTGTTTTGTCCCATTTTAATCTTTTAGTGTACTGATATCGACTTTTTTTTGTTGGTTAAACGTAAACTATCTTTTGATATTGTTAGTACGTTCTAGACCTAAATTTTTTGAGATTTTTAATATCTTCTATTTAGAGGTGCTTATTTGTTCAATGGTAAGTAAAAAAAACGGTCAATATTAGTGTGTGAATGATACCATTTTTAAGATAATCGCAACATAAATTTTTTCTACAATATTGTGTAGACACAATTCCGTATGTGTCATGCTTAGGGGTTGTTTGATAAAAATGTGATTTAGCGTTGAATGAATCAAAATTGCTGAATGATTATAAGATGCTGAACTAGGGATGAGCATTTGGACCCGAATCCCGAATTGAACCCGAACCGTTCCCGGAACCGTACCGATTCCCGATACCCGAATCCCGTTCGGTACGGTACCGGGACTATGAAATAAGGTGAAAAAAAATTCGGGACCACTAATTCGGGACGGGACCGGTACCAAATCGGGAAATTCCCGAAAAAGAACGGGAAATCCCGATTTCCCGGTACCGGTACCGATTCCCGTACCGGTACCGATACCCGAATCCCGTTCGGTACGGTACCGGTACCATAAATTTATGATCGGGAAATAATCGGTACCACTAATTCGGGACGGGTTCGGGACGGGACCGGTACCGAGCTCATCCCTATGCTGAACGAATTTAGTTCTCAGTAAAAATATTGTTTGATAACTGTTTTAAGTTCCTAATCTGAGTTACGTGAAGTTACAGTTTAACCTTTTTCTCTTTGCTAAAAGACTTATTAACTCGAAGAAAAACATATAGACATTTATAGCAATGTTTTAAACGGGTTTTTTAATTCGTCCGATCGAGCTAACGGGTCACAAGTCAACTGGTTTAACCAGATTTTTTGCTCAACATCGAGGTTCAGTCGCGATTTAACCGGCTGAGTCAACTCGGATTTTGAAACACCGATAATAGAAATTAATTATAGATAAGTACTTAATGAAAAAATAAAAAAATCTAATGAAATTATATCTTGAGTAACCCGTCGAATGGGAGGTTCGTTTCGTTAATTTCTTTTAAAAATATGTCTATTTATTAATTGTATTTTCTTGCATCAGGACTCGTTTTTGTTAAAGAAAAATTAAACGACTTGTTTTATCCGATATCAGTCTATCATTTTACTAATATGGGTTTTTTTACTTAAGTTGTGGTTGTCACTAAGCGAAGGGAAATAATGATAATTCTAGATGTAAAGTTCGGGTTAAAACAAGTAGTATTATAGGTGGCAAAACGGGCGGGCGGGCACGGGCAGCGGGCTAAACGGGCGACGGGCCAAACGGGCCCGGGCAAAACGGGCGGGCGAAACGGGCGGGCTAAACGGGCGCAAGCTAAAATGAGAAAAAATACATATAAAAACGTATAATTAAAAAATAAAAATACTTGTTTAAAAGCCGGAGATAAAAACTAAATATAAAATATCCGCCGAGTAGACTAATTAGTGTTTTACATGTGCGCCCATTAAGCCCATAAGTTTCTTACATGTGCGCCCATTTAGCCCATTAATAATAAAGAATGAGGAAAAAGTGCCCCATCCTTTTTGAAAATGGGCAAAAAGTGCTCATATGTATCAAAATGGGCAAGATTTGCCACCTCAAAGTATTAATATGGATAGATGTAAAATATATTAAGCATCAATGTGTTAACTATGACTCCAAAAGTATTTATATACCACTAACCTACTGTATTATTTAACGTCCTTAGTGCATTTGGTGTAATTCACTCGTTTGACCTAAGCGTAAAAGATAAATTCATCACAAGTAAACGTTGTTTGTCTTATATTAATCAGTTTTGGTATTTATATACTACTAACACCATACATCACAAGGAGGTTAACGTCCTTAGTGCATTCCAATGAACTGACATGAATATGTTATACGCGTGATGTGTTGTTTGTGCTTATGTACGTAAATTAATATTGTTATACGACTTAGTGTGCTCGTAGTTATAATGGTTTTACATATTTTGGTTACAAGTATCTGATTGCAACTGCTGAGAAAACACTATGTGCATATCACAAGGATGATTTGATTGGTCTAATAGAGCTACCCATAAGGTATCATTTACACCCTTAGAAACTTTTACCATAGGTACTTATGGCTCTCATTATTTTTGTGCGATTAGTCAAGAGGATTGAAACCAAAAATTCAAAGCTAGCTGATAGTTTTTTTTGCTGCAGGCCTCGATTACCTATATTATTACCAGCTGCAACTGGTCAAGGACTTTCCATCATTGGTGACAACTACAAAAGATTAGTTAGCAGTCATATATTGGCTTGCAAAGTCCAGTTGATGATTGTTTACAAAAGAGTGAAATTACTTCATTATTAAACTGGAATAACGAAGGTGTCCATCTGCTTGCTTCCCAAAGAATGTGCTTAGTCTAGGTCCAGCGTTTATCCTAGCGATGATGCGTTTACAGTTGGGATTACAAAAGGTGGGATTATGAGCCTATTGTTTCCCTGGTTGTCTAGGCTTGTTTTTTTTTTTGCATCTGATGACATCTGAGCTGTGAGTGATCTTTTGGCAGATGGTGATTGTATTCAATTTGTTAAGGTCGAAGGGTTTTTTACGATTTTTTCGTTGACTGTAATATCACATATGTTGTTGAGTTCCTGCATATTCTAGGTGTTCAGTTAATAGAGTGAGAACATAAGTTGTTGCTTGTTCCAAAAGTGGTGTATATAATCTTGAAGTTTTGTGTTAATTACCTGCGATTGGCGCTGCCTTTTCTTGAGTGACTATTGTTTCAGTTGTATCTTTTGTTGTTCTAGCTGAGAGTAACTTGTTAATATCATTTTTATTATTAATAAAAAAGCTAAATAAAACATAACTTTACAAATGTATACTCCACCTTTTAGACATAAAATTGGTTAAATGGATTTTGTACTGGTACCTCAGTCTAAAATAACACTATAAGTTATATCATACTTTATAGATCTTTAAATCAAATACTGAGCCATCTAAGGTCAGCAAACCATTCGTAAAGTGTGGTGGCAGTGTTTGATCTCCTGTGTTACTTATTGTATTTTATGATCCTTACAGTCCTGATCACAGGTAGTATCTGGGTGAATGTGTTGATTTCAAGTTCCAATGTTTAACGTCCCCTCATGACACCTACTCTGGTCACATCTAGTGTCGACTATATTAAGTTGGCATGTGGTTCCAACATCTAACGGCCCCTCATAAGACCCAACAACCGCAATTTTATAAAATAGAATTACGAAAACCAAAGGAAACCAAAGAAAAAAAACAGGCAAGACATGGATGAAGAATATAATGAATTTAAAGCTTTTGTAAAACGAAAAGGCAACGGTGATTAGGCAAGACATGAGGGTGCGACACTTAAGAACTGAGAACAGGGATTTGTAAATCCTAAAAACTGGGAACAGGGAAGTAGATGCGAGAGCTAAAGCAGAACACAAACCCCTCATAGAATCAGGTGTTTGATAATTGAAAAGCTCGATTTGGCCAACAATCCTGAACACCACTGCACAACCAATCAAGAATGAACCCAATCAGGTATGCAGTCAAGATGATAAAGTAGCTGCTACGAATGCACTTTCTATAATAGAGTCAAAGGATCAACAATTAAAAGACATACTTTTGACCCACTTAGTGTTCAAGTGTCAAAATTCATCAAATGTATTTACACTTCACACCCTTTTAATCATCTTTACATGAGTCATTTATCTATACTCCCATTACGGAATTTCACTTGCGTGTTCATTTTAATTTAGCTTAAAAGTAACCAAGACGAGAAAGTTGTATGTAATATTTTCTCACAAGAATCATTCTTGTGTTTTGTTAATTACCTGTAGAAGTCTTGCAGAGTTATGCCAAGCAGATCTACTGCTATGTATTGTCGGCCATATGTTTCTTCAGTTCCGCTTTGTAGTCTCCTAGATTTCCATATTCTCGAGGTACTATGGTAGTTAAAGGAGAAGGCACCTCAATTGACCAGCCCCCTCCCATGTTACAATATTTTAATAAAGAGTGTATATAGTTTGTTACAAAGTGAGCAAGTTTTGTACTTGAGAAAGAAATGCGACTTATCTCATTCCATATCTTCGGCTTAAAGACCCTCTTTGGTGTGAGATTATGTAATCCATTTACGGGTTTGAAGGTGGTTTTATTGATGATATAGGTTCAGGTTCGGATAGTACTACGACTACAGGGCTGCCATTAGGCTTGGGAACGTTTTTGTTAGTATTGATTGGGCGTTACTAACATGAAAAGTTGACACAATATATAATTCAAACTTTTGACCGACCTCAGACTGGAAATAATTGGAGGATGACTCCGAACGACCTCCCATTGCCCCTTTTGCCAATGCATTTTTCGGGGTCTCGCTTCAGGCAATGCAACTGCCCTGCACAAGAAAAATGTTATTAGACCAGATGTAGATCAGAAAAGAAAAAGAAATAATATAGGTTGGAAACTATAGATCCAATCACCCAGTGGAAAAACATTATCAAGATATTAGAAATTAAAAATGTAGAGAAAGATGGAATGTTACATGTTAGTTTATACTTTACATTCATCGTTTCACCAATCCCAATCAGCAAAGAACACAAAATGTGCTAAATAGAACATTACACACAAATAGATGTGCGTTTACATAGAAACAATAAAGACATGCGACAACTTACTTCCAATCAAGCTCACTTGCACATAATAGCAAATACAGACATGGCGTCCTTTTTGGCTGTGTGGCTTGGAATATCCCAAGCATGGACCTTGTCGTTCAATGCTTGCATCTGATTCTTTAAGAATAAGCGCACAATACACTATTTAACATAAAGATTCGAGCTTTGTGGGACTTAGCAGCATTATTCAAACCATCAGTCACTATTTTTTAGAAGAAAAAAAAACACCCTCTTAAAAATCATCCACATTATGTAGAAATTAAAAATGTACTACAAATGACAAACGAATTCGACATATATTTTACTGGGGACCTTTCCCTTTTACCCAAAAGAAAAGGAATTCGACATAATTTAATTTGCAGATGAAAAAACTCTTAATGTCTGACCGGATCATAAGTACCATTTACAACTACGCAGATTTTGAGCTCAGTTCATCTTAAACTGTAACATTCTAAGACACATGATAAGATCATGAGATTTCATAAACAGAATCAAAGTTATAATCTTATTACATTGGCCAACATTGTGCATGTTTGTAATCATATGATTGTGCAGTAATATGATCATGTATATTCAAAAATATGGTATTGGTAAGCCAACTCAGCTGAGGACATGTATGCACATTAAAAGACGTTGCTCACTTGTACTCAGAAGTCAAAACCATTACGTAAATATGCATATGTACATACTCTTATATCTGCATGTTTTATTTACACATATCGACCTATTGCATTCCATGCTGAAGGAGAACTTCTTGCGGTTGCTGTAGGCCGCAAGTTGTTTATATCTATAGTTAGTGCTCTCTTATGTTTCTTATGTTACGGGCAAGTTATTTAAATAACATGTTCACTATTATTAACCGCAACAACAACCTCATCTATATCAGATGTCTCGTGCCCTTCAAGAGATCATACAGCAAGGCTTAAGTCAGCAGATGCTGAATTGTAATTGTTATAACCTCAAGTATCTAAAAAGGCAGAATAGTTACTACCTGATGATATTGTTAGCCAAGTTCAGGGAATATAAAAGCATACTAACAGAATTAATATGCAAACCTCCTTTGAAGAGCAATAGAAGAACCAAATCTCTTACATACACACTTGATATCAATGAAGAGCTTTTCATCACCACCGATCTTGGAATTAACCCATGCCCACGAAATGCACCTTCAAGTACCTGCCAAGCTCCAAACAGAACCCGATTCACTGCAAGCATGAACATCACTGAGCTAAATGTGCAGACTAAAAGATCTATCAAAGTTTTTACGACACCATGCATGTATTACGTACAATATGTTACATACTCACTACTACAGATGCAGCAGCTGTGTGCCACATCCTTAAACTCCATGTTTCAGTTGTCCCTCTTTTCCGTCCTCTCGACAATGGTTACTGATTAAAATAAAAACCAAGATAGTCACTGGTACATATATAACTTAAGAACGAAAGTAGTATAATGAACAATAATTGTACCTGCTGAACTCATACCACCATGGGTGCCAAACGAACTTCCAATATCATTACGCAGCCAAAACTTTGATTCCAGGATACTGCATAACTTGGTTTCACAGCAAATGCAAACACCCCTAAATACATCGACACCTCTTTTAAAAGTGCATGTGCTTAGTTCCAGGGGAGAACATTGTTGATGAAAATAGAGATGACCAGTTCGTTACCTTGTAGCAGTCGCCAATACAATGTAGTACCGCGCTAATTTTCACGTTTTCATTACGTTTCAAACACCTGCAAAGTCATTCCCATAATGAATAAACTAAAAGTACGAATTTCATAAATGACTAACATAATACGAATACCAACAAAACAAACGTGACTCCTATATATCCATTGATTGATAAATCAGCAATATTAGGGTTTATCAATTATTATGATTATAAAGAAGGAGATTAGGGGCTTTTTCATGGCTATGTGATAAAGATGGAGATCAATATTAGGGTTTCCATGTCATGAATGATAGATTATGATTATGAAGAAGGAGATTAGGTTTTCTTCATGACTATACACAGAATGTTTTTTTAAGGATTTTATTCCGTATATCTTTAGTCCGAGTATTTTCTGAATTTTAAAAAATATATATACTTCCCAAAATAACAATAAATCTACCGATTAGAAAAATAGAATTTCCAAAATAAAATTAAGTAATTCTCTAGCCAATAAGAAAATGCCACATAGAATATAACATGGCGCCATTTTATTTTCCTATGTCAAACTTAGCCCCATATATATATTATAGATATATATATATATATATATATATATATATATATATATATATATATATATATATATATATATATATATATATATATATATATATATATATATATATATATATAGGGGTGAGTTATATGTAGAACTCATTTAAGGTGTAGAACTATGTAGAACCATTCTAGACCAATCAGAATTTAATAATATTGAATAATATTATTTAATTTAAAAGGGTATAATCGTCAAATACACTTTTTTAAAATTTTAATTTAAAAAATGTTTTTAAGCTTTTTAATTTATGAAATAAAAAAGTTAATATATTTTTAATTTACATGTTTTTTCAGCATTCATGTTTTTTTTTAAATTGTGCATAGGTGTTTTCCTTAATATTGCAATTTTACTTATATTTTTTGCTTACAATTCTTTAAGCAATAAGTTTGTAAGTTTTTTACAATGGTAATTGTACATATATTCCGGGTGTACATTCTTTAATCATTATAACCAAAACATAAATTTATACATGTAACTTATAAATTTATAACATACCTAAACATTAGTTGTTCTCATATCGAATATATACAACGAAAATACAAATGTACATAAATGTGCATCGCCATTCGAAAATATACGTGCGTTCTTCTAGAAACATGCATGTACTATTCCAAGAACAAGAATGTACTTTTCAAGAACATTAATGCACTTTCAAGAACATTAATACACTCTTCCAAAAACATTAATGTACACTTCATTTTCTCATCAATATTGTACCCTTCCAAGACACAAAGGCACTTTTAATTTAGCATGGTCATGATCTTCATCTCTATCATACATGTTTAATACCTGAAAATAAAAAAATATTATTTTTATCATAAACAACCTCGTAGCAAACACATAAGCGTATAACATATATGCGTACACATTTCTTTAATTTTTCATTAGCTACAAAACAGATCTGTATATCATTTTTTTATTAACATGAACAAGTTACACTATAATTAAAAAAAACTATTCTATTAAATGTTGAAATACACAAATGTTCACATAAAACAAAATCACCTTAGGCCACGTTTCATTAGATGCACTAATCAAGGACATTTATAACATTTAAGGCATTAAATACTTAATCATAATTCTAACGACTTTTAATAATTCGCTCAAATATTAGTAGTTGTTTATATTTAATTTGCTAACAAAATGTACACATTCCAAGAACAAGAATGTACTTTTCAAGAACATTAATGCACTTTCAAGAACATTAATACACTCTTCCAAAAACATTAATGTACACTTCATTTTCTCATCAATATTGTACCCTTCCAAGACACAAAGGCACTTTTAATTTAGCATGGTCATGATCTTCATCTCTATCATACATGTTTAATACCTGAAAATAAAAAAAATATTATTTTTATCATAAACAACCTCGCAGCAAACACATAAGCGTATAACATATATGCGTACACATTTCTTTAATTTTTCATTAGCTACAAAACAGATCTGTATATCATTTTTTTATTAACATGAACAAGTTACAATATAATTAAAAAAACTATTCTATTAAATGTTGAAATACACAAATCTATTTTATATAATAAAACAGAATATGTTACAACTCTTTAAAGCATAAGCATTAAATGAAAGAATTAAAATGCCTACCATAAATAAATTATGTACAAGACCTTAATGCCAAAAACAATTTAATTCATTTCTATAAATAACCTAATTAATAAATATGTTGTTATCATTCATATAAGGTAAAGTTTTATTCATAAAAATTTTGAAACATTATTCCTTCCTTTAAGTATATTTTTGTATAATGTAAAGTTTTATTCATAAATTTTTTTCTGTATATAAAAAAACCGTTTTTGTAAGTTTGTTTTTTATGTAAATATATCTTGTGTGTATAAAAAAATAAAGTACAAAAATCATGATAAACTCATTTCTTTTTGTATTCATTGTATTATGTAAATTTATTGTGTATATAAAAAAATAATTTTATGTATGCGTATTTTATGTAAATTTGTATAATGTATATTAAAAAAAAGTATTTATAGCTTTGTTTTTTATGTAACTCAGTTTCTTTATATCAAAATAAAATAAAGTAACATTTTTACTATAAAATGTATTTTGTGATATATAAACTTTTAATAATAACAAGCCTTTTAATTTGTACTTTCAAATTCAAATTTTAAAATAAACGCATTAAAATCTCAAAGGATGTTACGGTTTCTTGCTGTTTTTTTTAGAGATTTTAATACAATTTAATGATTCTATTTTTGAAAAGGTCATAGCCTAATTTCACGTTCATGATTTTATTTTTGAAAAGTTTTCAAATGTAATCCTGATCAATACGCGTTTTACATGCACTCTTCTTTACACGCTCCTTCCTACATCAGTTATAAATCCATCATTTCATGTCAATCTTTTCAAAAAACGCACTCGAAAACTAAACCACTATTTGGTATTTATAATTATGGAAAGTCATAATCAGTTTCGATGAAAATTTAATGTCATAAAAACCTTCCATAGTTCATTTGATAGGCAGTTTCGATTGTATAAAATGTTTTTCTTACATTTCTTACATCAATACACGCTCCAAAAATTAATATCCTCCCATTCCCAAACTTCCCTTATACTCTTCATTCAAAACTACACATATAAATCCTCTGATATGTGTTGTTTTCTTCAGGGTTTCAATTCAATTCATAAAATGATTTTTTTTGTTTTGCAGGTTAAATGCAAGCATGGCATCTAAACATATGTAAGTATCAATATATCGTATGTATCATTAATAAAAAATATTGTGCTTAGATTTAATGGTTAGCTTGTCTTATGTGTTTTTTTATAACGAATTATTTTAGAACATTAAGCCTTTTTATATGTGCTTATAGGGTTTTATAAAAATTGGGTATTTACTTTGTGTGTGCAGGGTTCAATCGTAATTAATGAAATTCAATCGGAAGGTTTCAAGGCTCTCACGTTGTGGTAAGTCATATTTACGTTATGAAGGCCTCTGATTATAATTTATTTAAAATTATGTTGGTGCAAACACAAAATATCATCTTCTTAATCTTCTGTGATTATAATTTATTTAAGGAAATATTGCAAATTATGTTGGTGCAAACACAAGGTATCATCTTCTTAATAAGGTTTCATCACGAGTTTTAACTCTGTAGAAGTGAAAAGAAAAAAAACATCACCTTGGTTCCAGAGTTCAGTTATATACTAATAATCTGTGTTATGACATATAGGAAAATGAAGAGATTTCTTTCGTTTTCCTTTGTTATTAAAACTTGAGAATAGGTTTTTAGACTAAAGAACAATTTTTTTTTAAGAAAGTATATTGTATACACATCATATACGGAATAAGGAGATTAAACATCCCATATAAAATTGATAAGATTTCATGATTTAGAGTTTTAATACACATGTTACTCACTGTCGGTGTAGCCAACTATTTAATTACCTAGAGTCTTAGAGATGGAATAAAACCCTTTTATAATTCTAAAGTACCCAGTTACTCATATATTAGTTTTAGGTATAATTGCCCATTTAGTTTGTGAAATATAGTGAAATTTAGGTTTCTGTTGCTTTAGTATGTAGTTTTTCTATTCTGAAATTTAGTTTTTGTTGATTTAGTCGGTATATAGAGCTCGACATTTTAAATTATTTTAATTAGCATACTGAACTATCGTAGATAATTTAGACTTGTGTGTCAATAAACATACCTTACCATTCGGGAAACATAGTAATGATACATGGTTTTGGAAATTAGAGATGCGTTTTGAACTTATGATAGTTTAGAAAAGTGGTTTTATGTCTATTATGCTCTTAAGATAGTTTAGAATTGCTATTGTGGTTGTAATTTTGCAACTTTCATAGAAACATGTTTAGATGAATCTGTTATATAGATATAAAGTTGGACAATCATTTGAGCAACAGTCTTCCATTGTTTGTATAAGGGGAACTCCCATATAAGCATTTAACTAACTCACTGGTTATGCACTTTAATGCAGGCTATGTCGGAGCTTTTATAACATATCCACATAGAAAAGGGGAAACCAACCATGGATTAAAAAGGATAACGCTGTTACATAAAAAACTGATTGCCACTAAAAGTATTGTGTAGATTTATGTTTTTACTATGAATTATAAATATGTTCCTTTTTATGATTATCAAGCATTCGTGTTCATGTATCTGGTATGTGCTCAATCAGTTTGAACTGAAGTGCCTAACTTGATAGAGCTATTTTCAAATTTGGCATATTTCTTGTGCAGGGATCTTGATAGCTTAGAGTAGGAAATTTCTAAGCTACTCTAATGTATGAACTGCAATATGTATGTTAATGGATAAAGTGTATGTGCATATAAATATCTTACTAAATAACGTGATCTTATAAGATGTGATTTTTTACAAATACTGTAAGAATTATGGTTTACCCATGGGGAGAAAATACCCACGCATGTGGGTATCGATTAAAAATTATACCCAGTAGTGGGTGACGGGTGGGTGGTGGGTATGGAAAAATCCACGTGGGTGGGTGACGGGTTTGAGATACCCGTACCTATTACGCACGGGTATTGTCCCTACTTAATTATCACCTAAAACTATCCCTGTGGAAAAAGAAAATTAAAAAGATCATACACCATATTTAATAGATATAAAAAGTGTAACGAGATTGGTCTAAAGATATTTCACAAGATCAATCATGTGTCTTTATAAAACTTGCATAAACATTTCGACAAAACGAGAAATACAAAAAGTAATTTTCATGACTCAATTGATTGGCCCGATATAGGCCGCCTGCATGTTAGTAAAAGAGTTATTCTCTCCATGTGTATTAACCTCATCCGTCTTTTGATACGACATTTGTTCAATTTTGTTGAATGAAAATTAGAAACGAAAACTTTAATTTGTGGCATCGACTTTGCTTATATTTGTTCACTTTATATGTTGTTTAAATCTCAAAACAGACCAAATAAAAATATGCCTACAAATGCAACATGGTCCAAATGGGAGAAATGTGAAGAGTCTACCTTTAATACTATGTACTATTTTACGTTACGAGATTTTCATTTTGTTACAAGGTATGTTCATTTTGGAATTCCAAAGATGTTTAATGAATTGGTCCTGAAATTGTTTTGTTGAGGTTTGTAATTAAGGTGTATGGTGTGTCATGCAACATTGGAGTACCTCGTGCTTTTATTTCATTTGTAAGTTGGAATATGATTCGTAATGTTACATAGAGTTTGTAGTATGTCTTTAAGGTCTGGTGTAACTTTTTTTTCAAAGGGAATGTCCTTGAGTAATGCTTTAACTTTTTTTTCATTTGAACTAATTGGTATTGAATTACAGTATCTTATCATGTCACATCTAATTTTGGAATCACATGGTAAGTGACTTTTGAAGTTGCCATCATAGTATCATTTGAAAAAGTTGCATTTTTTATGATTTTGAAAAAAGTTGTATCCAAAATACCATTTTGTATTACACTAATTATCTTCATTTGAATTTTTTAGATTAGGGAGGAAGTACCTAAATCGTCATAATACCTAAACAAACAACCAAACAATTTTCTACAACGCTCATGTGAGCTCCCTAAGTATTAGTACATTTTTTAATTTTGAGGCATATGCTATTTAATTATATGAAGATGTAAGTATCTCTAAAGTTAAAAGCAACAATGAATTGAAGTTTAATGCTTGTCATCGGATGAAAATGTATGTAAGACAACTATAAACTTGACATTTTACTTTTGATATCTTTTATGTTTAAGTAGGTGATAACGAAAGGGGCATTGTCTTTTCACTTTATTAGAACTCACAAACGTTTAATGGATGAAAGATTATTTTTATTATTAATACAAACTTTGGTAGCTTATATCGAATACTTTGTGTTCTTTATATTGTTGTTGTCATATATTACGAGAACCCGTTTCATTTCCTTCAATATTAACATATGCTTATTTTTTATTACAAAATTAATTCTTAGAACCAAACCCGGCGTTAGACGGGTCTTTAAGCTACACATCTATGGCAAACATCATCTCATACTCAAGATCATTAAGTTTGGAATTGAAAAAAGCATGGAACTCATTATTTTAATTTTTGCAAAATCATAACATTACCGTGTAATGATACATGTTTACTTTCGGTTTTTCTTTATTTCACATATTAATGCTTCATGCTTACATTATTTATTGTGCATTTCTCTTAATTTACTTTCTCATAACACTTCTTACAAATTAAATTTTCTAAAATATCCCGTGATTCCACGGGTCTTTAAGCTAGTGTTCACATAAAACAAAATCACCTTAGGCCACGTTTCATTAGATGCACTAATCAAGGACATTTATAACATTTAAGGCATTAAATACTTAATCATAATTCTAACGACTTTTAATAATTCGCTCAAATATTAGTAGTTGTTTATATTTAATTTGCTAACAAAATGTACACATTCCAAGAACAAGAATGTACTTTTCAAGAACATTAATGCACTTTCAAGAACATTAATACACTCTTCCAAAAACATTAATGCACACTTCATTTTCTCATCAATATTGTACCCTTCCAAGACACAAAGGCACTTTTAATTTAGCATGGTCATGATCTTCATCTCTATCATACATGTTTAATACCTGAAAATAAAAAAATATTATTTTTATCATAAACAACCTCGCAGCAAACACATAAGCGTATAACATATATGCGTACACATTTCTTTAATTTTTCATTAGCTACAAAACAGATCTGTATATCATTTTTTTATTAACATGAACAAGTTACACTATAATTAAAAAAACTATTCTATTAAATGTTGAAATACACAAATGTTCACATAAAACAAAATCACCTTAGGCCACGTTTCATTAGATGCACTAATCAAGGACATTTATAACATTTAAGGCATTAAATACTTAATCATAATTCTAACGACTTTTAATAATTCGCTCAAATATTAGTAGTTGTTTATATTTAATTTGCTAACAAAATGTACACATTTTTACATGATCATACCTGAGCAAGAGCATAATATCCACCTAAACGTCCCTTTCCTTTAGCCAAATAAATATGAACCAATATACCATCATCTTTAAGCTTCCAATATGGTGTCAGTTATATCAGGACACGTAACTTTTGGCTTCGTTGAGTCAAGATTATTAACCAACCAAAGGATCATCAAACATAACCAACAAACACTCGTCGGTCCAACCCACACACATATACGATTAAACGATCCAATCAAAAATGGAGTTATACCGTTGTTCACACTCCATTTGATTCGAAAAAAAAATTATATATTCACCGGTTCTCGGTTTCAATTTTTTAAAACCTATATTCAAAACGTGGGCCGGATTCGAGAAAAAAGTACACCGATATGTTCAGATCAAATAAAAAAAACATCAATATGTTAAACACGAAAGTGGATCTGCCAAATCCGAACCGCAAACAACACCAATACATTTGGATCCAAACATAAAGGGTGGATGGTGTTAATGGTTTAGTTGTATCAACAAAGATATGTGTTATGTGATATGGGTTTTCTAATAGCAGTGGACTGTGATGCGTATGTTATATTGCAATGGTGCAACATGGTGTCGTGGAGGCTCGATCTTAGGTTCGACGGGTTGAGGGAGGTGATCTAAAAGCAAACTAGGGTTCGTGAATAATATGTGAGGAGAAAGGAGAAAACGAATCCAAGATCCAGTGAATGAGGAGGGATATGGATGGTTTAATAAAAAATCTATTGATGTAAAGTTCTTGTATTACCCTTTTAATCTTTTGTATAATTGAAAAACAAACCTTCATCTTTTGTTTGATTGCAACTTTGGCTCATTTAATCTTGACCTTTGATTAAACTCATCCAATGGTACACATTCATTTTAAGAGTTCTGCAGAGTTCTACACTATAAATGGGTTTTGCATATAACTCTTACCTATATATATATATATATATATATATATATATATATATATATATATATATATATATATATATATATATATATATATATATATATATATATATATATATTGTTTGTTTTAATATTTTAGGATTACCCGATAGATTATCTTGTTACCCTAATATGTAGAAGCAAGTTAAAGTTGTTACCTTTGATTAGAGATACTTTTTGAAACACCCCAGAGGAAGATTTATTTAGCCAATTATGTTTTGGTTGGTTGTGGAATTTGCCACAATGCGTAAAGACATCTTTTGTAAAACCCTCATGCTTTTACCATGAACAGTACACTTAGTAAACGTATGTACATATTAAAACTTTCCATTTATAGCACGAACACGTGTCACGATTATTAATTACAGAAATTACGTACGTATTGTTGCACGATAAATATTAAGTACGTGATGGTACACAATAATTATTAACAATAATAATTATAATCACGAACATGAAATCATGAACGTTAAATCACGAACATGTAATTACGTAGTTATTTAATATAATACGACTAATATCGTTATGTACAAGTATTTATCTATAACACGAATAATTGATTATAAATAACACGAAAATGCTAACATACGAACACGTAAAATATTAGACACGGAAAACTTCAGGATTCCCTTGTGGGCCCCACATACCCGCGGACACCAAAGACAAGGAGGGCCAAGCCCATGTTATTTTTACTAAATAAACAAAAGGGAAAAACATGTTTTCATTTAACAAAATTTTTCTAAAAAATCAAAACCCTAATCCTCCTTGTCCTCTTCCTTTGGCCGCCGGCTATAACACCACCAACAAGGGGTGTTTGTTGATTTTGGGTGATTGAAAACAAGTATAGTGCTCGTGTTATTGTTTTCCATTTGTTTCACGCATTCAGTAATCCTTACTCCTTTTTCTTTTATTCTTTTATTTTATCAAGAACATGAAAACATAGGATTAATAAAAACAAGTAATTATACATGCTAATTAATCATGGTGTAAATAAAAAGAATGGTTTTTGGGTTGGTTTGGTTCGGCCGACACACGTAAACCGAGAGCCGAAGCTCTCTGTGTGTCTCGTGTGACCACAACCGAGACCTTTGGGTCTCGGTGTAGTCCTTGTGGTTCGGCAGCAGGGTGAAACAAGGGACCCCGACGCGTCGGGGTGGGCTTGTGGTTTTCTTGGTCTCGGCAGCAACAAGAAACACCACCGGCTTAGGCCGGTGGCTGTTTTGGTCAAGCAGAAGGAACCACGGCTCGGCAGGGGGAACCACCGGCTAACCTCCGGTGGGAACTTTGTTGAGTCAGTGGCTAGCCGAGGCGAACCAGGGGGAACCTCCGGCTACATCCGGTGGTGATTTTACAAGAACAGTGGAAACCGGCTGAGCCGGTTACCCACTGTTAAGGGGGTGTTTGTTTGGTCTAGTTCATGGGGAATTCGGTCCGGTTCATGATAGGTCTAAATTAAAACACGGGTCCGGTTCATGACTAGTTTTTACAAGCTAAGTAATTTTTACAAGTTATTATTATTTTTACAAGTATATTATTTTTAACAAGAAAATTAAATTAATTAAGACATGACTAATAATTAATTTAACTTAACATGGACTTAAGTTATTTATTATTTATGAAATATACATGTTTTAACCTAAGTATTTATTTATTTAATTTAGACTATAGTATTAACTAATCAATTTAAGACATGGAATATAATTAATTAATAAACATGACTTAGGTTATAATTAATATAATATTAATACACGTTTAACCTAAGTATTTTATACACCTTACTTTAATTAAATCATGCTTATATTTAATTAAATCATATAACCTTACTTTAATTAACATGATATTTAATTAACAATTACATGACTTATAATATTTAACCAGTAAACTTATGCTTATATTATTAGCTTATTAATTCAACTTATTTCTAAATATGGAAACTTTCTAATTCAGGAAACTTACTATTTTTGGAAACTTTCTATTTCTAGAAACTGATCTATTTTTAGAAGCTAATATATTTTTGGAAACTTTCTATTTTGTAAACTTTCTATTTTTGGAAACTTTCTATTTTAGGAAACCTGTTATTTTTAGGAAGTTAGTTATTATTACACAACAAGTATAATAATACAAGAATAAAAGTTAATACTTAACCAGAATACATAAAATACATGATAAACACGGTATAACATTAAAATCAGTAAAACAAGACAAGAACATGTAAAACAAGCTAAGACATGATCTAATCAGTTACGTACTCAGTAAACAGAATACTTATACATGCCCCCTATTTATGTAGCATTAGTGAGATCGGAGTAGGACTTTCATTCTTTTGTCTTCTACGTTCACTGGACATAAGGTACGGATTTCTCATCCTTTAAGTATGGACATTCTTTCCTTATTAGGATTCACCGTTTACAGCCAATTGTTTTACCAGTATTGTTTTATATGTTTGATTAGTTATGTTAGTTTAAGATCCTAAGCCATATACATGCATCACTAGTGTCACCTAGTTATGGAGGTACCATAACCATAACACTAGAGGCACCAGTGTTATGACTTCCCCACGGCGGAGTGATTGCTCGTGGCGTCCCTTTACAGTTTTGGCCATTATACTATATTATCAGGTGGGGCGTATGGGTGCATCCTAGTTACATGTTTACCAGTATTACCAGAGTGAATGTGATGTGTGCCTTGCATCCTTCACTAGGAGTTGATCCCTCCTACCCAGACTAATTAATTAGAGGCAACCCCTCTAATTGCATGACGAGGTCTCCCCTCCAAGTATTCATGCACGGTGGAACCTCATGACTTATATGGGCTATTGGCTAATTAATACGGTTTTACATAAAAACATAAGTCTTTTCAAACTATAAAACCAGTTTTATGAACATGTTCCAGGTTACTTAGGACTTATACATTTCTGCTGCTATTAGTCTTTTATGCTTATGTTATTCCATGCTATACTTGTATATACGTTCACTGGGCGTTATGCTCAGCCGTTTTCCTTTCATGTTCCCAAGCGGCAGGTACTCAAGGGCACTCGTAGACTTTAAGCGTACGTGCATATGGATTGGAAGCTATCTAGCCTTCTCTACTTTATGCATTTCATCATACATTTTGTTACTTATTTCTTTGTACATTGTTTAGTCCTTTTCCTTTATAGTACTTATGTTTGTGTGTGATGAGCTTATACTTGGACTACCGATGGTTGTTTCCGGTACTTCCATTCATGATCATTTAATGTTTTTAATACATTTACCTTGTATGCTTTGATGACACGCCATAATCACGCATGACATTCCATTTACCAAAATGGGGTGTTACATCTTTTTTGGTACATTAATGGAGATTTTAGGTGGACAAACAGAAAATGATTCGTTACCTTATCATGTTGGTGGCCATGTTATAAAATTTGGCAGGGAAGAATTTTGTTTAAAAACTAGTTTAAAATTTGGTGTAGATTTTA
This sequence comes from Glebionis coronaria, assembly GCA_025667525.1. Lineage (NCBI taxonomy): Eukaryota > Viridiplantae > Streptophyta > Magnoliopsida > Asterales > Asteraceae > Glebionis > Glebionis coronaria. The sequence goes on along the minus strand of JANFOE010002082.1, from coordinate 37,525 downwards.
GTGGGAGATATTTAGAGGGTGTGATGCCGTTTAGGAGACGTGTGTTTTCATCAGATTTTGATGGTCGTGTGATAATTGCTGGTGATTTATATCGGGATATTACTAGTGACGACTTTGATAAATTAAATGACCAGGATGCTGTACGGCTTGCTTTGATATCTGTTTTGGAGTTGGTTCTTCATGGGAACAAGTTTAGGTATAATGTTCATGATTGGACTTTGGGTTAGTGGATGATCTTGGGTCATGAAACATGTATCCGTGGGGTTCGTATGTTTGGCCCACATTGTATTGGCAGTTAAAGAATATTGTAATTGTAAGTTTGGAACACTGTCACGTAATCGAGAGAGACCCTGATGCTGAAAATCCTAAGTATTCGTTAATAGTTTTTACATGAGCCTTCAAGCTATGTAAAACCCGTTAGCGAAACTTGGTTTTACATGGGTCATTATACATGCCCATGTAAAACCCATTAACAAATACTTAAGGTTTCAGCGTGAGTGCCTCTCTCGATTGTGTGATGGTGTTCCGCACGTACAATTACAACATTCCTTAACTGCCAATACAATGTGGACCAAATATACGAACCCCATGGATACATGTTCCATGCTCCAAGATCATCCACTAACCTAAAGCACCAATCAGGAACATTATACCTAAAGTCGTCATTAATAGATATCAAAGCAAGCCGTACAGCATCCCGATCATTTAATTTATCAAAGTCGTCATTAATAATAGCCCGATATAAATCACCCGCATTTATTGCACGACCATCAAAATCTGATGAAAACACACATCTCCTAGACAGTATCACATCCTATAAATATCTTCCACTAAAATCTACACCAAATTTTAGACTAGTAATTAAACAAAATTCTTCCTTACCAAATTTTATAACATGACCACCAACATGATAAAATAACAAATCATTTTGTGTTCGTCCATCTAAAATGTTCATTTGGCTACAACCAAGGTAATGTACCAAAAAACATGTCTCTAGGCATTGTGGCAAATTCTACAACCAACCAAAATATAATTACATAAATAAATCTTCCTTTGTGGTGTTTCTAAAACTATCTCTAATCAAAGGTAACAACTATAACTTGCTTCTACATGTTAGGGTAACGGAATAATCTACCTGATAATCTTAAAATATTAAAACAAACAAAACACATAAATATAACTACACATATACATAAAAAAAAATGAGTAATGCTACTACACCCACAAAAAACTTACAAAATTATTGCCAGATAATAATTTGTCAACTAAATATGGAGGGTAATAAAATAAAAAGAGAGATCATAAAGGAACATGATTGGACCAATACACTTGCTAAGTCATTATATGTACGTATATGTTTTTGTAAACCTTTTGTCGTTTTAGTAATTCTCAAAAAAAATTAATGAGAAGAGCGTAAAGAATTTAATGCCACCATTTCAACCGCGATACTAGCAACACCGACGACCGTACAACACAACCACCACGTCTCCAACAACACCACCATAAAACCACCGGTAATACCACGATTACCGCTTAAAAACCACAACAACAACAACAAATACACAAACCTCGTTAACTGAAAATGTCATACAATCAACCAAAACAACTTCAACAAAAAATCATAAACATGCTACTGCTTGCATTTTTCATTTTCTAACTATATTTGAAGTGATAAAATTTTCCCCTAATAGATATGTTTTGTATCCAAGAAAAACTAAACGAAGCATTTTATAGTAGCTAGTTTATAATAAAACATGTTATAGTATCGAAGAAACATGTGATCTTTTGCAGACGTGGATTGAAAATTTAGATGTTCTTGATTTTAATTTCGCGACTATCTTTTTTTTTCTTGAAGAAAACGTATAGTGGCTACACGTGTCTTCTTTTAAAACTAGGCGGTGTCATCAGGGACGGAACCCTGGAGGGTGCCGAGACACCCAATGATTTTTATTACGTAGTGTTAAATTTATTAAATAACATTGATTTTTGTTAGATTTTTGCCAAATGCACCTGTTCCTTAAAATTGTGTTTGTAGTATTATTTAGTTTATTGTAAGTGCACTTGGTCGTTTTATGTCTTGGTTCCGTCCTTGGGTGTCATAACAAAAAGTGGTGTCATTGCCAAAAATAACTGCCACGTAAGCTATAGCACGAGAATGTTATGGCACCACATTTTGCGGGGTAACAGTAAGCCGTAAAAAGAGTGGTGTTATAGGTCCAAATACACCTCACTTATTAAATATAAATATATTAAAATATGCATGGTATGACGCGAGAGGCTTGGCACCATTTTTGCTGTGATGAGTCGTAGGAGAAGTGGTGCCATGACACGAGATTTGTGAGATGGAAATTACGGCACGAGAAAATTTGACACGAAAACTGGTGTGATGAGCTATACACAACCTAAACTAATAGGCTATGACACCACCCATGATATCACCATAGGCTCTAAGACTGAAAAAACCTTTACAGGAGCAAGAAGTCCATTTTGGATATTAGTAAGAAATGGATCATCTGCAGAACATATGATACATGTTGAAACAAATTTCCGCAAGCACAAGGTCCCAGGATATTTAGCTTCGGTCTCGTGTAAGATATGCTCGTAGGATTGGCCTACCCTGCAATAATAGAACGCGCGTTAACTCGCCCCAGGTGTGAACCCGAGACCAAGCTCCGGCGTGAAAGTAAGTAACTATCACTGGAGTGGTATCCGGTGCGGAATACCGGAGATGTATTATTAAGTATGAGTAAATGCTGTGTACTGTGTGTTGTTGTGTGTAGTAAATGCCTTGGGGTATTTATACCCAAAGCTTAAGGCATACCTGACTGTGTAGTCATGTCATTGAGACATGCGCCTATGAACAGTACCCTAATGTCAGGTACAGTGTAAAAGCAGGCGGCGGATCATGGCTGGATCCGCTGGGTAAAGCCTTGTCTGTTGGATAAACAAGGTCTCCCAAGATATGGGGATCTTGTCTGTTGTCTCTCTCCTACGTGGCAATTGCCTCGGCGCCAATGACATGCCTTCGGCCATATGCTGGAGACATACGCGAACAATACACATTCGGCTACTGCGGTAACTTTTGGTTTTTTTACTGGTTATGTGCGGGTTTGGGAGTGACAACATGAGTATACCTAGTGCTCTAACAAAAGCAATGAGAAAAACCGTATGTTTGACTACTTGAAAACAAAATTATGGGTAGTTCCTACAAAGGATTAGACTAATGACGTATAATTCTCGATGTAGATGCTACATAGTTAGTGAGCATTCGTCGACAAAATGATCACTCTAAGATGACCATCTCATGGCTATTGAGAACGAATCAAATCACTAATTTAGTGCAATAGATAAGTTATCAGGGACATTGTCTTGAATTGCAGAATTGTTTTATACCTCATATACATGAAGGTTGTGACCGTAACCCAGTTTCTTTAGTTTGCCAAAACCACTCTAACCTGATTTCTTTGGTTTGCCAAAAATTGGTACGAGCTCTAGCGTATTACACGTGAGCACGTAACTCTCCGCTTGCATCACTCTCCCGCATTGTTTCGCTTACCTCAACATTTTCCGTTTCTGGAGTCCCTAACCCTAAAAGGATTTCCAACCGAAATTCCGTCTCAACAGATGTTAGCCCGTGTCCCCGTGGATTAAAGAAATAGCTTAAGAACTCAAAAAACTCCATATTTGTCATTTGAGGCCTGAATTGGAGTTGAAAGATGCTAATGTGGATTGCTGAGTGCTTCTCAATTCAAAGGTGTCCCAACTTGGAAGTTCTTCATGTTGGTTTATAGAGTTCATAACAATTATTTAAAACCCTAATATGGATCAAAGAGCGCATAGCGGAAGCGATTAACAAGATCATCAATTTAACACAATTATATTAATCAAGATTAGGGTTACATACCTTTATCCTAGCAAGATCCACAAGACGACGGAGCAAACGACAACTAGGGTTTATCACGAACACCACCAAGAATATAGTCTAAAGTAAGACTATATCACGTTCTTGTACACACGTGATACGGCGAGTTAACCGTGAGTCTAGCACGAACAAACCGAGCTTCCAAGCCTATGGAAAATCTACCCAACAACCCTAGAGAGGGGCTAGGACTAGATCTAGAATAGCTTTATTGAAAATCAAAGAAGAACCCTAATTAGGGGTGTTTGGCCGGCGGCTAAAGCAAGAGAAAAGAGAGATGTGGAGTGAAAAATAATGAGGCATTAGGTTTGTTTATATACACCTTGGAAAACTTCTCTTCCAAGGTTAAACAAGATAAAGCCAAAAAAATCTTTTCCTCCTTATCTTGTCTCCCTATTTAGGCCGGATATATACATGCTCCAAAAGAGGTTTCCGGAACTTTTCCGACTCCTTCTTTTAGCTTCTTTAACCTTCTATAACGGTCGTTTAATACTTAACTTTTAATTACTTAACGATCGTTAGCTACGGTTTGATTTGATAAATATAATAAATATATTTAATAAATAAATAAATTAACTCTTCACGTAATGTGTGCAATCCCGTGATCTCGAGTTCGATCCTATCTCACGACTATTAATTTTAAGTCCATAAACTTTCAGCTCCCACTTGGACAAAATTCTAATATCGTGATCACATTGACTAGCGTCTAGTTACACTAGCAATGTCACTAGTACAACTCGAGTAAGGTTTCTTGGACAAAACCTTTTAATGATTAAATCATTATTATTATTATCCTTTCATTTCAAATACAACGTTAATAGGATATGGATCTCAGTCATTCCTTACATTAACCATTCTGTTTCTCGTTTACGGATATAGCAAGATCACCAAAACAAATTTGGGTGCGGCCGCACAAATATCTTACTACTCCCCCGAGGGGCCCAGCTGTATTATACTTCAAAATAAATTTTGAAGGAAACGAATCCCATTTTGACTACAAGCAAAACTTATGAACTTTGCAACACTTCCGGAAATAATCCTTATAGCTACCAGTTACGTTTAGCGTTAGATTATTCCACAGAAATGCGCTAGATCCACGACAGTTTCCTGGTATCTCAAGTCTAAGGATAACTATTTATGATTTACTTGATGACAAAGATCCATAAAGTAAAATCATATAGTTGGGATAAGTCCAATATTTGATCCATCAAATATCATCCAAAATTGACCAATATACTTTCAAGTATACTCTGTCACTATTTTGAATTGTCTTAGTTTAATAATATTCCCATATTATTAATCGACAACGGACATTTAGAAACATCATAATGCTCATGGATTTAAAACATGTAAAATAGGATACAAAATCAAATAACAGAAAATAAACGAAATCCAATCTTTATTTCATCAATTCAATAATGTCTTACATCCTTTATCCAAATACTAAAATAGATCAATGCATAAAACTGGTACATGCATCATGCCTCTAGTAATGACATTCATACTTGTTTGGCAAAGCATAAAATAACCAATCTTGACCTATTGAAATTTTGAGAATACTTTCTTCAAGAATTCAATTCATTGAAACTCTTTGTACGTGTGCATCCAAACAATTTGATATTGCCACATAGTATCAAAATTTGTGAAACATCCTTGATCACCAATTTCCTAAACTTCCAAAACACATTTGAAGTTCAAAGTATTCTAATTCTTTAATGTATAATGCAACTTTAATCAACATGTCATCTCCAAAGATCCCATGACTAATATTGAGTGTTACCTCAATTATATCTTTTCAAGTTTTACAACTTGTCATAAAAGATACAAATACGTTACCATTAATATCTATTATGTAATGTTTGATTCCAACCAAAACCTTCAAGTTTGTTGGCTATGATAATTTGCACAACGATTGACAAATTATTCATCTATAGAATATGGAAGCCGATCCAAGATTTAGGATGTTATTCTATTTCCAAACATATTCCTTCAGAATATTCATTACACAAGTTATTTAATAACTTTTTAGATAGATTAATATATTCAAATCATCATGTATTTTAAGCATGATATAAAGACAACACGACACACATGAAAATTTCTCAAACCAGATTTAGATTTCTTCATGTCCTAAATATCCATGTAAACTTACTACATGGCATATCACGTTGTATTTCCACCGCATAAATAAATAAATTTATTTGTCCCAAGGTTATGTATATCTTATTTCCTAAATCTCCAAAGTAAAGTTTCATCTCAAATCTAAACCAAATCAACATTTATTTTGAATGAAAACTTACTTTCTTACATGTCTATTTGACACATATAATTTAAGAAAATAACCATAATACTCCCACTAGCTTTTAGGAATACTCAGAAACCATCTTATTCAAATTTAAAATCTAATCTTGGATTTCAAATTAAACATAAGAATAATCTCCTAGATGCATGCTTTTATCCATTCACGGATAATTGCATTTTGTACTTTTCCAAAGATTTATATTTTGAAGTAATAAACTCATTTCGATTACTTAAGTGCTTTCTCAAGTAGTCATTCAAGAAATAGTTCATACATATCCAAATTTGTCAATTAAAATATGACCATCAAAATCTTTATATATTTAATGTATTTAGGAAAGAATACTCAATCACAATTAATTACTTAAATGTGACTAATAATCTATTCACAATACATACATTAAATATGTGTACAATTTTGTCCATATAGTTTCGACACAAAGATTAAACCACTACAATTGGCGTTTTTCTTCCTTTGACGAAACTCATCTTCAATTTCTAGTCAAACTATTTAAGATAAACCAAATCTAAAATTTGATTACCTTGTTGGACAACATCTATAACAATCATAGTATGAGTAGTTTACCCAAAACAATATTTGGTAACAAATCATAACAATTATTTGTAACTCATAATTCTCAGCATATAAATCGCATATCCGAGATATCCTTACGGACCTATGACATAAATTCCTTTATCTTAAGGTTTAGCATTTACACGCCTACCTCATGATAATTACTAGTGTATTTTAGAAGATCATGTATCTTGTAATTTTATCTTTCAAGATCAAAACTCCCACTTGCTTTTAGTAACTTAAAATTACTCTTTAAATACATAGCAAATAGATCAACACTCCAACGTTATCTATATGGGACATTACAAAACATAATGACAGTTCCATACTCTTTATTTTCTAAACAATCCACTTCATAAGTAGTTTAGCAAAATCCGAACTTCATTTAAGATATAACGTGATTCATCACATTCCATATATAATGGTATCTTATTAATCTTCTTAGATCAAGTCATACTCAACTTTCTAACCTTGATTCCTTTTGGAATAAAGGAAGATATAGTTATCTTGAATCAAACATCACCATCATATTGAGAATTTTGATTCTCCTAATGAACATACCATAACAATGATGTATTTCATTTAGGGAAATATTGTAAGTCAATCTTAACAATATTTAAGATAAATATATATCTTTAGGCTTACCTATATACCAACTAAATCATCTTAATGGTATAATAGATTTCATAACCATTTTGCATGCTTTATAACTCAAGTGCTTTTAATACAAAGTCACTTCATAAAAGTTATAAGTCTATTACACGTTATATGTATATGTCTTTAATGAAATAGAGACAATACATTAACGTCTTACTTTATATTATACGTCTTCCAAGACTTTATGTTTGTGACTTTATACAATAAATCATAAACATGTATAACTAAAGTAAATCATGAACACCACTAGGTTTCATTCATCTTTTCAAGTTAATTCACTCATATACTATTATATGAACACCACTAGGTTTCATTAGTAGTATAAGATTACTCTATGTATCTTATGTCATTCCAGGAATTAATCCATTTTAAGAAACTTCAAAACATTCCACGCCCGATCTTACGACATGTGGATATTTTACCCTTGTGTTTACAATTTAGTCCAAGCTCTTACATGACTAAATCAAAACAACAAGTGTTTCTTAATGTGAATGATATATATACTTTTAAGTAGTCTTTTAATCATATTGACACATGATCTAAATATTAATTAGATTGTTTAATCTCTTATCTTAAGAGAATCATATCTTTATGAGTTGTTTCTTGCACACAATGTTCATTTCTCCCACTTGTGCATGGAACAACCTCATATATAAGATAAACATCACGTCTAACGTTCGTCTATACAAAATATGATTGTGCCACATATATTAGCTTTTTACAAGTAGATGTAGAATCACTTAATCAACAAGAATCAGTACATAACTATCTTTGAAGATATTAGTGTCAATAATTCGAAAGTAATTATCTTAGGACATACTAAAGATAACATGGGTTATTACCAAGACAACAAAGCTTGTAACTCCCACTGACTTAGAGAATGTTTTAATAGACTCAAAATCAGTCATACAACACAATTCTCCCACTGAACTTGACAACATTGAAAATGTTTCATAATCGGTGAAAATAGTTAGTGTTGTGTTTACTTTCATACACTTTTGAAAAACACATTCGCAACAATTACTTATAGTGTTTAAGAGTGTATTCTACTTCGTAAATGATGACTTACCCATCAAATGCTTTTTAACTTGAAAGACTTGACATGCAATTTCTTCCTTAATAGGTCTACCAACCCCAAAATGGTATGTAGTGCCTATAAATGGTCAAAGCACAACTACTAGACAAATATGCTAGTTTGCCTTATAACCAATTAGCGGTAACTTTTAATAACTCAAAATATGCACTTTTCTTAACTATTAAAATTTGCTATGAGTTATGGATTTGAATTTTACATTTCTAAAATCCTTATTACTCCTTCTCTACTCATGAAAAAGAGTTTTAGGTTTATCATTCATTTGTAAATTGACTCTATCCTTAACCATACGGTTTGTAGATCAATAAATGAATAAACCATGTTTATGGTGTAATGTTGCATCAATACATTTGCAAAAGAATTTACAAAATTCAATTTTAGTATTTTCGATAATACCATTCAAGAAAATAAAATTACCCCGGTAATAATAACCATAGTATTTTCCTTGAAAACTAGAATCCATATTGACATAGATTTATCACATCAGTTGATCTGCTAGTGACAAATGTATTCAACACAGTAACTTGTCGAACAATAATTTCCAAATCAAATTGCAATTTCTAGATATGTCAGGGATTTACATTGCCAAAATCATTTGCATTGTAAACATGTTTCATCCCTTCTTTATGCCTTAAGTTTCCAGATCTCACTGAGTAACTCAATTAAGTCGACTAATCTAAAGAACGTAAAACCTTCATGTGCAATCTTATTCAGTCATGAAGTTTTCTCTCCATTACAACATCGTCCAGAATCTCATATGACGAAAATTGTAACTTCAAGTGTTCGTCAATTAGATGGCATATGACTTAAATTTAGGGTATAGATTTTGGTGTCAAAATCATGTATGGAGAAGCATGCATACATCTCCATAACATAAGTTTACTAAAACGTTTAGTAGACTTTTGTTGAGACTAAAAGTTCATCATATACTTGCAAGTTGAGGTATTGGTTAAACCAATTAAAGATTTTACACACAACTAAATTCACACCGTACTTTTTCTAGAACTTAGTTATAGCACAAAGCAATAACCTTATTCATTGTGTTTCGGATGTGAATTAATGTAGTTAAATCAACCTTAAAGAATTATATCAATAACAACCGTAAGTAATTCCAATTTTGACGCACAGGCGAGCCGGGAATTTGGTCAGCGCTGAAGCATAACACCTCCTTCCTTAACCGGGTACATGACCAGCGGTGCGTTATACCCACTTTATAGTTTATCAAAATTGAGTAGGCCGTTAAGTTGCTATTGCAGTTCTAATCAACACAAATCATATGTAAATTAGATCTCAAAAACAATTCATTTATTTTGATATGATTTAGTCCATGTTAATTTTTCTTGTTAAAAGAATTACCCTTGTTTACAACATACAATTAAAACAAAAACGTATGAAAACAAGTAGGTAAAAAAAACTAAATCATAAACACATAATAACAATTTATATGTGTAATAAATAAATCAAATAGCCACATGCATACGATTTATTCAATAAATAATACCAAATCTAGGTTTTTATATTCATATAAAAGTCTTCCCTAATTTTAGATTTATTGAATCAAATAAAGCATATAGCAAAACACGTAACAATTACCACATAAAACATATGATCCATGAAAAACATGTATGTTCATCACGGATCTCCCACATATCTTAACAATTAAATCTCTATGGATCGAAACATGAATTTACACAACATAACAATTAATCATGCAATTCATCAAAATTCCACCCAAATCACTTAACAATTAATGAAATCACTACGGATCGTAACCACGCATGACATAACAATTAATTCATGCATACATCTAAAGTTAATTACCATGTAATTTTAGGGTTTACAAAAAAACTTCTTTTTTTTTTTATAAAAAAAAATCGGCATAGCCGATTTTAAAACTAATAAAAAAAACAAAACCCTAATTTTTATAAAACCTAAAAAACAACATGTAATTTTTAACACAAATCAATATTAGTTACAGACTTTAGATCTTGATAATTATAATCATGTTAAAACGGCTCTCGATGCCACTGTTGGTTTATAGAGTTCATAACAATTATTTAAAACCCTAATATGGATCAAAGAGCGCATAGCGGAAGCGATTAACAAGATCATCAATTTAACACAATTATATTAATCAAGATTAGGGTTACATACCTTTATCCTAGCAAGATCCACAAGACGACGGAGCAAACGACAACTAGGGTTTATCACGAACACCACCAAGAATATAGTCTAAAGTAAGACTATATCACGTTCTTGTACACACGTGATACGGCGAGTTAACCGTGAGTCTAGCACGAACAAACCGAGCTTCCAAGCCTATGGAAAATCTACCCAACAACCCTAGAGAGGGGCTAGGACTAGATCTAGAATAGCTTTATTGAAAATCAAAGAAGAACCCTAATTAGGGGTGTTTGGCCGGCGGCTAAAGCAAGAGAAAAGAGAGATGTGGAGTGAAAAATAATGAGGCATTAGGTTTGTTTATATACACCTTGGAAAACTTCTCTTCCAAGGTTAAACAAGATAAAGCCAAAAAAATCTTTTCCTCCTTATCTTGTCTCCCTATTTAGGCCGGATATATACATGCTCCAAAAGAGGTTTCCGGAACTTTTCCGACTTCTTCTTTTAGCTTCTTTAACCTTCTATAACGGTCGTTTAATACTTAACTTTTAATTACTTAACGATCGTTAGCTACGGTTTGATTTAATAAATATAATAAATATATTTAATAAATAAATAAATTAACTCTTCACGTAATGTGTGCAATCCCGTGATCTCGAGTTCGATCCTATCTCACGACTATTAATTTTAAGTCCATAAACTTTCACTTCATACACAGAATATCTGTAGAGACGCGGGATTACAACTAAATCACCAACGAAACAAAAGGTGCATGATATATATACAACGATAAACGGGTCAAAGTTTTACATGTCAGTATGTCACCCATCACGACTACGCCTACTACAAGCAAGCGAAAGTGCTAAACAGCATCAACACGCGTCCCTTCTAGATGCAAAAACTTACATCCGTCATTAAAGACTACTTGCTAAATATATCATCATTAGTTAAGATTAGGTAGCCAATGGCTGCATTCGTCTCGTTAGCTGATCCAACTTTGAGTTAAACTTTTTCTTTGCCTCAGTCATCTCTACTTCGTGCAATTTCTTTAACCTCGCCCTTTCTTCCTCGGCTTCTTTCATCTCTTTTGACTGAGACTTCACATCCTTTTCAGCTTTTTCATTCCTATACGAGCTCATAAAGAATAAGTAAAGATGGAAGCATATTGTGTCATGTTCTTTACAGATAGTTGATATGTTGTATACGATCACAAAAGCTACCATAGCACCATAACAACTATATTTTCTATAGATAACATGATTCAGGAGGTTTTCTATACTTCTATGGATTAAAGAGATACAGTTTGGACCGATTTGCAGTGTTCAAAAAGCTAAATTTTTGTTTTTGTAAATGGAACTGGTGACTGTATCAAACCGGGACTGTTTTGAGCTTTGACTGCTTTTAGTCCATCTCCACACACACAACGAAAGTCTCAGCCTGAGAATTTTGTTTTCTTCACTCTTCGTCTTCAAGTGCTTTGGAGTATGTTTGTGTGATAATTTTGTATTCTTCGTCAATCTACCTCGAGGCGTCTTCAATCTTCCTTAAGGCTTCTTCAAGTATTTTGGAAGTCCTCTCTTGTTTGGCAATCATTTCCTTGTACAAGATCAGCTGTTGGCTATCCTTGCTCGATTGCTTATACTGATTTCCAACCTTTTCTTGATACGACACCAACTTAAATTTCAACTTCTCCTTTCCTGAATAAACAAACAGCACGTAAAAGATAATCAAAGGACTCGGATAACGACTGCTCTAAGTGGCAAAAATGATTGAACCAGGCAGACTAGGCAGGGTTTGGGTCAATATGGCAACTTTTAGAGCGGGACTGTTGACTGCCAACACACGAGAAAAAAAAGTTGGGGGTTGTGAATACTTGAGTTTTATCTCTAATGTGGTGAACTGGTCAGCTTGGAAAAAATATCAGAAATCCAGTCAAAAGGGTCGACACACTCCCGGAATGCTTAATGCACGAAACCTCTTGGTTTAAGGGGGTGTTTGTTTCGGCTTATAAGCTTATGGCTTATTTGGTTTTGAGTTTATAATTCATGAGCTCACTTTGTGTTGTTTATTTTAAAACATTTTGCTTATATAAGTTTATTATGAGAAAGTAAACCTAAGCCGCAAAAGTTGATGAAAAATTTAGAAATAAGCCACAAAAGTTGAGCTTATGAAACATAAGCCCAAAACCAAATAAGCCATAAGCCGGCTATATAAGCCAAAACAAGCACACCCTATATCCATCGAACAGTTTTGAGTTTTCAATAAAAGGATGAAACTGCCCAATCTAAAATGTTATAGAGTGTATGACCGCATACCAGGCGAGTCTTCATTAAACTCCTCCAAGTCTTGTTCTAGACAAGATTAGCCATATAACTGTCGCTTCTTGCTATCAGAATCCATATGATTTGGGTGACTATTCCAAGCATTTCTACGTAAGTCTCGGCATTCAAAATACTTGCCTAGACGCTCAGCCTCTAAAAATCCAACAGCTGATGCATCAAATATCAACACACTCATCCCCACGTGCCCTTCTGACCCAAATGCAGAACTGGCTTTCACGGCTTCAAATGAATCAAAGTATTCTAGAAGCTCATTCATCCAAGTTTAGGAGGTGTTTGGATGAGCGTTTTCAAAGTGATCATTGTTGTGACTGAAATAAGACTCGCACATGTTTCATTTATGTAAGGCTAACTAGGTAGCTTTGCATTTATCTAAAAATCAATCTTCTTAAAGTTCTTCAAATCCGATTGTTTTGATCCCAAAGGAGACCTGCGTTTTGTTACTAAGTTTTAAATAATCAATTACATATTGGCCGTATCAAAAGCTGATTATCACACGGTACAAAAAATTTACCTAATTACCACTTTTCTAGCTTAATTTGTAAGTCTCTTAGTCCCAATTCAGAATGGTCACTTTACATATTACTTTCTTATACAACCAAAATAATTACAAACTTAAACTGTTAAAAAAACACCATCTTTTACTGCATTTTTATTACAACTGCTGATTCTAATAATTCAAAATCACTTTCAACGCGCACATCCAAAGAGCCAAACACCCCCTAAACAATTACTTAAAGTAAACAGAACAGATGTCACATTTTGATAATCCAATATACTCGTTATTATGTGATGAAAGTAAGTATATACCTTGTCTTATTCATTCTGCTCAAGCAATGTATTCTGAACCATCACCGCCAGCGGCCACACGATTTTCCAATCACCTACTGTTGGTTCCATATCTGATTAGTACAAGGTCTATGGTAGCATTTAGGGATGTAACCAAGCCGAGTTGAATCTAACAAGCTTCAAACTCGACAAGAATACGAAGGTTGAGAGGTCAGCTCTGCCCCAACTAAACTCGATAGTGAACAATACTATACAAGGCTAACCCGACTCTATTAAACACTAGTCAAAACAGCAATCATGTAAATATATATACACACTAACTTGACTCAGTTCAAATGCCGATAATATACTTAACTTGAAACAATATATGCCACGATGAGCATTAAACTAACATTCAGTCCGTAAATAAGAACGACAACTTACATCACGGAACACTTAGGGTACCAGAATTAGACTCCAATCCAAAAAACCATTTCGTCTATATTTTGTATGGTTCAAGTGTATGTGACAGTTTATTTGGACACCTTAAAAATTTAGTCTGCAATTAATGGTTTCGTCTTGTGTCATTTTCTAAGGGGGTGTTTGTTTGGGCTTATATAGCCAGCTTACGGCTTATTTGGTTTTGGGCTTATGTTTCATAAGCTCTTTTTGTTTGGCTTATTTTCAAATTTGTCGGCTTATTTAAGTTTATTATGACATAATGAACTTATATATGCCGGAAAGTTATGAAATAAGTGACAAAAAGTAAGCTTATGAAACATAAGCCGAAGCTCAAATGAGCCGTAAGCGGGCTATATAAGTCGAAACAAAAATAACATACAGCTACATTGACAAACAAATGATATATCCGATCAGTTTCACGTAAACATCAACTAAAGTAACATATACAGCTACATTTCCTGTGTTAAAAATGTATAACATAAACGCGTAAATCATAAACCGCCAATCATTATATATAAAAAAATAGCTAAACTTGTAAAATCGACGACAAAGTGATGTGTCATGCTAATAAGTGGTCTTCTCTTTCTTCCTTTTTAATGCATCTTATTTTTTTATCCAATAATCACTAAGAGCATCCACTATGGTAGTTTATAAAGAGGTTTATAAAATCTTAAAGAGGTCTAAAAACGTGTTCACCATATTAAGCATCCATTTCAAACTTGGTTTTTATGAAGAGGTCTAAGATATTGAACCTCTTCATAATTTAATGCATGTGTTTATGTGATAGGTTTATAAAATATTAAAAGGTTTAACCATAGTGAAGATAGGTTTATAAAACCAAAAAGTTTAAAAATTAATAACAAAATTCAATTATAAACCTTTTTAAAAGTTTAACATAGTGGATGCCCTAAGACACGTCATTTTATGGATTTTAATTTGTAAATTGTTTGTAGTTCTAGTAAATCTCTTTCGTAAATTGTTGTTTAAGTGACGTGGGAATACATTTATTTATTTATTACTCTCATACTCATTAAATTGTTTTTGAAAATCGGACCGGACTAATCAAGACTGTACTAAGTCGTAATAGACTTAGACCAAAACATGAGATCGAAATGGTCCAAATTGGTCTTCGTTCGGGTCAAACAAGATATAATTGGTGAGTTTTTTTGTAAGTCCGAACTGAATCGACTGAACTGAAAATAAAGAAAAGAATGAATCGGACCGAAATAGGTTTTAGTTTTTCGGTTATGTCCGATCTGGTTCCGTTTTCAGTATGATCCGTTCTAATGAGACATAATTGCTAGGTTTTTTTAAGATCGAACTGGATTAGGCCTATCAACCCGAAAATGAAAAATAAGACAAAGAATTGTGTTAAGATTTTAAGTTCAAAAAAATTGTTAACTTTCAAGTTGCAAAATATACTTTTACTAATAAAAGTATTTAAATCATTTTGTCCTTGATCCTTAAAATCGACCAAACAAGCTAATTTGAATGATCAGTACGTTCACAAATCACAAGTCTAGCAGTAAGTAACGGTTTCACTAGGGGAGAACATTGGTTTTTAAACCCGGATCGGACTGGTTAAGACTCGACCAGACCAAGATCAAAATGGTTTAAAACGTTGGATCAAGGGTCGGACCGAAATGTCCGATCTGGCTTGGTTTAGTCTTCGACCCGGTTTGGTTTAATCTTCAGTCTGATTCTATTAGACATAATCGACGAGTTTTTGATAAAATCGAATCGAATCAGACCAAATTAATGGGACTAAAAAACGAGTGTGACGAAAATCATGGACCGAGGATAGACCAAAATACGTTCAATCCGTTCCCGTCGGTCCGACTTTTTGATCTAGTCCGATTCCAAAATACTTGCCTTAAGTTTGACTATTCATGTTGATCTTGAACTTTTAATGTATTAGGATATGTTTGATAAAATAGCTAATATAATCAATCACATTCATTCAAATTAACTTTTCACATTTTTTTTTTAAAATTAAATAACTCACAAACGATAAATCGTCAAGTGACAAAAAATACATCATTACAACGAGAATTAAATTATCTTTCTATCGAGGGGCACATGTATATACTTTCGACGAACTTTTTTTTCGACTTTTTTTTCTTAAGTCACGTATGAGAGAATAATATATGATTCGTCACGAATCATATATGATTTTCAGAAAATCATATATGATTCGTGATATGAATCATATACGATTTTCTGAAAATCATATGTGTTTCGTAACGAATCATATATGATTCTAACTTAAGAAAAAAAATCGAAAAAAAAATTTGTCGAAAGTATATACATGTGCCCCTCGTTTGAAAGATGATTTAATTCTCGTCACGATGGTATGTTTCGTTTGAGTAACGATTAACGGTTTGTGAGATTTTAAATTTTTAAAAAATATATTTTTGTTGTTAGATGAAAAAAAAATAAGTGATTGCGATTGGTTGATTGAGTATATGATAAAGAAATGATATATGTTGAACTTTTTCCTAAGTTATATATTGTAAGTTTTAACCGATAAAGTTGTTACATAAGTTGTTATAAGTTATATTTTTTTTTAATAAAAAGTTTAATAAATTAATTGTTTATCGTAATATTAAATATAAAATTACAAACGAAACTTATATAAATAATAATTCTTTTTATCTTTTTAACATAATTTTCATTATCACAAAACGACAAATTATCAGTTACACGTGATAGACGACAAAAATTTATTTTATTTATTCGTTTTTCTATACTACATATTAAAAAAATCACTTATTATTATTAAAAATGTATAAAAAAGAAACTTACATATAAGAATGCATAATGTACAATTATATAAAAATAATTAAAAATCAATTAAACCATAAAAATATAATTTAATACTCATATTAAAACTAATTAATAAATTATAATAAATACACACTTAAAAATAAAATAATTAATATTAATTATTATATATTTAATACATCATATTACTTAAAAATACAATTATATATTCATGGAAAAAGTTCAACATAAACCTTTTTTAGTATAGCTCCAATCATTCATTTTTTAAAAATCTAAAAAAAATCACAACCATTCATTTTTTTCATCTAAAAATAAATCTATTTTTTAAAAGTTAAATATCTCACAAACTGTTTACCGTAACGCAAAACAAAACATCCAATCGTGACGAGAACTAAATCATCTTTCTAACGAGGGGCACATGCATATACTTTCAACGAACTTTTTTTTCCTGAGAAAATCATATATGATTCGTATCACGGATCATATATGATTTCGGAAAATCATATATGACCCGTGATACGAATCATATATGATTTCTCAGAAGAAAAAATTCGTCGAAAGTATTTACATGTGCCCCTCGATAGAAATATGATTTAATCCTCGTTGTAATGGTGTATTTTTTGTCACTTGACGATTTACCGTTTGCGAGATATTTATTTTTTAAGAAAAGATAGAAAGTTAATTTGAATGAGTGTGATTGGTTGATGTGATATATGCTAAAAAGATGGTGTACATAGATCTCAACTTATATATTTACCTTGTACAATAATTAAAAACATATATTTATAAAATTGTACATATGTTGTTTACCTAAGATGATAGTGAAAACTGAACTAGACCAACAAGTTCAACTGAAAACCGGATCACAAACGATTCGGCTAACCAATAAAGCCCTCAGAAGACGAACCAGAATAGACCCGTCGACATCAATAAAAATGGCTTCATTATATAAATATGTATTATTTTTTTAATAACGCATAAATATGTACTACTTTAAGCGGTGCAATCTTATAAGCTTTTAATACAAACTTTTATAACAAAAAAAATTCATTAAGTTATTTTGGTATTACATGGTGAACAATACACATTAAATAAAAAAATTAAATGCAATTAATATGCAACAAGTACAAATGATTATTACTATAAATTATAACTTTTTTTTTATACCTGCGTTTTCGACTCGACATTGCGAGCCGACTAAATACAATTATTCAAATTGTTCACCAATATAAGTCTAATATCAAATATGTGTATCATTTTGATTCATCCAAATTTTTTAATAAAAAATTGTATATTCGTAAACATGTCGTCTATGTATGTATTTTAATATAAATTTATTGAAATACTAATTATTTAGTTAATTCATTCGATTGAATCATACATATTAAAGTTGTAAGATTTTAAGGTTATTGTAATGTATGAAAACGTATAATCATATTAATTATAATATTTTTTATGTTTACATGTTATATAGTATTATAATGAATGTTACACAAATTAGCAACTACTTATCACTACTAATCATTACAATCTCGTGGTATCCAAGTTTCTGATTTACAATGCCCGATCTGCAAGTCAGGCATGGAAGACTCTGCACATCTGTTCTTTAGTTACAGTTTGATTACGGAGGTTGTTAAGCTCTTTTGTCGTTGGTTGAACTTGACGTGGTCTCCTTTCCAGTCGTATTCGGACTGGTTATCTTGGTTCAATTCAGTTCGTCTTCGATCTACTTCTAAAAGGCTGCTAGAAGGAGTGTGTTATGTCGTGTGGTGGAGTGTTTGGATGTTCAGAAATCAGCATGTCTTTACTTCAGATACTCCTCGCAAAGATATTTTGTTTGATGATATTGTTTCGCAGTCGTTTACTTGGTGTCATTTTAGGTGTAATCGGATTTTTAGCTGGGATAGTTGGAGACAACACCCTTATTTACTTTCTTTGTAATGTTCTTCTAGCTCTTTGTTAGTGTTTTTAAATAAAGTTGTCGTTCAAAAAAAATCATTACAATCTCGTAAAACTATTATTCATAGAATATAAAATGAATTATTATTATTTAAATTTATTACAACTTAAAACTATTATCATTATTCATAAAATTATTATTAAAATATATAAAAAAACAAAAATTTAGGTTTAAAGTATATGCAATCGCAACACACGAATAACCTTTATTTTTAAAAGACCAAATTGCGTTATCAACTGCTCCCATTAACACAAAAAGATGCTAATACTTTTCTTAATGGTCACAAAGCAGAGAAAAAACGAGCAATTGTAATTTTTTTATACTAAATTAAAGTGAAAGCACCAGGTTACTATATTCTAAATTCTTTTAATCTATTTGGTCACGACTAAAATGTTATAATATTATGACTTTTACATTACACTCGGATACAACAAATACACAAAAGCAAAAATCCTCAATGCATTGCACTTAAAATATTTTAATACACTAACATATCAATGGCACATTAATATATTACGTTTATATACAAAACATTATTTATACATTAAACTTTACATTGTTTAACAAATTTTCCCATCACCGCTTTATATCTTTAATTACTTTATAATTTATCATATATAAAAGATACAATAATTCTAATAATACAAACCACCAACTAAAACAATTGTATCAAAAAAAAAAAAAAAAAATATTACCATTGAATGAGGAGAAATGCTAACACACTCCTAAGAGTTGCCATTAAACAAATAAATTTTATTACAATATAGCTTATGAATAATTTTAAATGATTGATAATTCCATCAAAAAATGAACATAATCTCAGGCAAATGAAGGCTATCTCAAACTATTAATCAAAATCCCAAATTTGCATTTCACACTCTTTCATTATGTGAGATTTCAAAATACAATCAGAATATCTAATTTATTTATGATTTTTGTATATACCCAACTTTAATATTTATCGTTTCATTCGGAGAAACAAATACCATGAAAAAATCGTTGAATAGCGAATCAAATAAGCTCAATATTACAACGCCCTCAACATACGTATGATTATATAAAAAATGTTAAAACTTAATACATATTTTTAAAAATTCTTATATAAATAGTCCTTAAGAATTTTTCAGTCATTGACACAAACAGTCCTTTGCTTATCAGTTCACTACAAGCGGTAATTTTTACATATATATGTCTTTTTAATATAACAAATTTTATTTATCAAATATGTGACAGAAATCTAACGATTCATTAAAAAATAGAGTAAATTGCATAAATCGTCCCTAAAGTATGGCCAAAATGCATGTTTTGTCATAAATGTAATGAAAGTGCAAGAATCGTCCCTATTTGAAAACTTTAATGCAAGTATCGTCCTTAATGAGGATATTGCTTGGGACGAAACATGCAAAATGGCCAAAACATTTAGGACGAAACATGCAAGATAGCAAAACTTTAAGGATGAAAATTTGCATAATAGTTTGATTTTGGGACGATATTAGCATTTTCAAAATATTTGGGACAAAACCTGCAAAATAACCAAACTTCAAGGACGATTTATGCAATTCTCTCTAAAAAAATATAGCTTAAAAGATCTTCGCGTTACGAACAGAACAAGTCCAATATTGAAGTACTTTTGACATATATATGATTTTACAAAAAATATTTTACTCGATAATATATTCTAAAAAAATCAAAACACGCCCATAAACTATCTACTATATTTTTAAAATAAACCACCGGATCAAACACATAACTTTATATTTTTATTTTTTTTTATTTACGGCTATATTA
Source organism: Glebionis coronaria (assembly GCA_025667525.1). Classification (NCBI taxonomy): domain Eukaryota; kingdom Viridiplantae; phylum Streptophyta; class Magnoliopsida; order Asterales; family Asteraceae; genus Glebionis; species Glebionis coronaria. Next base: position 16,762 of record JANFOE010002082.1, on the reverse strand, counting down.
TATTAGAAACTCTCTTATATATATGATAGATATCTTATTTGATAAAAAATATACTTACTAATATATCTTTGGATTATAAAACGGTAGCAATATTGACACTCTTTTCCATACGTACAAGTTTTTAAAAAGCCTCCGCCGATTAACATACGGTTGAAAAAAATATTTTCAAAATATACCCTTAACCTATCTATGATACTATCTTACAATTTAATGAAATATAAAAATATATAAAACCGTAGATAACCAATAGGCTAATTATGAACAAATCTATAAAATTGTAGTTCTTACAAAAAGTATTAACTATACATTTACAAAAATACAACTTCAAAAAACAAAAAAAAAAAAATAGTCAAAAAACACATTACATTATTACTTTTAGACAAACAACACCAACATGTACAAAACTACCTTAAACTTTTTATTATTTACGACTTTTTTATATAACAAACTTTACTCAAATATGTAAGGTACATCTACCCACTCATTCAAAAAAAATATTACTTGAGAGATTATAAAATGAATCAAACGAGCCAAATATTGCAATACCCCACATACGCACAAATGCACGTTTTTATAAAGTGAATGTTAAAAGTCAATGCATGTATTTAAAAATTCTTACGTAAAGTTTTTTAGGTTATTTCTTTCATTCAAGGCCAACCATTGACCCAAATAACCTTTTGCATTATCGATCTATTGCACCATTAATTTAGCATACTTCGCCGCAACACGCGAGCTACAAATCTCGTTAGTAATTACAAATTGATAATTGATTGTGTTGTTAAATTATATTATTACAAACAATATAGCTTAGGAGTTAGGACTATTATTAGCTAAACCAATAAATAAGCATCACAATACTTTACACGAATAATACATGTACTTTTTTTTAATAAATGGCCTAATCAATTTATATAGCACATGGGACTTTTTAATTATCTTTTTAAACCCAAAATGAATCAAACATGGAAAATTCCCCATTAATTTTTTCTTTTTTGAATCGTATGCTTATTTTCACGGCTCACACAACATCATGTATGCGTAAATAACTAAATACTCTATATATTGTTGAATCGCATACACCCTCTTCATCGTGTACTTCTTCCTCGTCCAAACGAACAAAACGGTTACGCAAGTAATCATTTTGTGATTTTGATAAACGATGGAAGTTCACTTAGAAAATACCGAAAAGACGACAAGACTTGTTCCGAAAAGAGGAGAAGTGAAAGCTAAAATATGTGAGGCGCTAAAGAAGGAAGTGAAGTGTGGCACGGGGTCGGAGACTACTACAAAAAAACCGAAGTCTTCGTGTTGGTGTTGCTTTTTTTGATCTTGAGATGTTGTTCTCATATTATATGCTAATTAAATAAAGTCATATGTGTGAGGTGAATAAATTTCTTTTGATATCTGGTTAAATTTCTTTTGAATAAATTTCTAATATTATCAAGTGTACCAACTTATGTATAAGATATTAAGTTTTTGAGATTTTGATGTATATGTATCACATTCTTAATTGTGTATCATTAATTTATTCCACATTTATCCGTTATTTATTAGTCGATAGAGTGTTTAGTTGTATACATTATTTAGGATTCGTACATGGTCATGTGCCTATAGCAAATAGTTATGAATTTAGAGAGCAATGTTGAATATTCTTAACACTTTTGTACTTGGTATCTTTCTGAGTTATTACCAGTATGTTTAAGTTCAAAACTAAAATATTTGAGTTATTTGAATGCATTATTATTGTATGACTTGGTGCTATCAATTTTTTATTATTATTAAACTTTAATACTTTTTGACATGTTCATCTTAAGGTTTCCGTATTCAATATATAAATTTAGAACAAGGTTGTTTGTATAAGAGAAAACGGTGTGGTGGCGAGGTGTTTTTTGTTGTGCCAGGTGGTGGTCTCGTCAGCCTTTGTCGATTTGCTTTACTATATCGCATTTTTCTTATTTCGTCGGGGTTTCGTCGAAATACAACGTACGCACGACAAGTGAGAGAAAAAATCAGACGTTGTAACGAATAGATTTTTGAGAATTTATTATTATTATTATTTTAAATTAAAACTTTTTACTATTATATATATTATTCTATTTTTACACTTTTAACTCACACGTCTCTTCCTAATCTATCTATCAACAAAAATAAATATCTAACTACCAAAATGACCAGTTTCCATATCTCAACTTCACCGATCTTCTTAGCACATCGAATCTGAATCCTTTGTCATCATTAACCCCCTTGATGCCATCGTCGCAAAACTCTATTTCACCTTCTTCTGAATTTTCATCCGGCTCCTAATTCTCGTACCCTCCTTTTGCTCAAACATACTTTCTCCTAATGACACCCGAACAATTTTTTCAACAACAACTACTCGCGTTTCAAATGCACAATTTAATAAACAATTTCAAAATCTCCAAAGTCAACAAGTGTCGGAAACACAATTCAAACTACCTGACTCACAACCGCCACCACCAAAAGATCACCGTCGAAACCAAGAAAATGTCAAAAAATCAAAAGCCGTTGATTTGTCTGTAGACGATGACTAAGATGACGTACGATTTGTGGAAGCTCCGACTCAGACTCAGACTCAGACTGATGTACATTGAATCGTGATGAAGAGATACTATTGCGCAAGTGTTGGGTTTGAGTGTCGGAGAACGCCGACATCGAAAATGATCAAAACCTTGATTGTTTCGGGGGGCATGTTCTTGCAGATTTCAATGAGTGCACAACTCACATGCCTCGTACCAAGAATATGATTACGAGGAAATGGAGTCGGTTGCACCCCGAAGGGCATACTAAACGATGCATTGCGTCAAAAATAGGTTGCCGGTAAATTCGCATACAAGGTAAAAAAGGCAAAAGAAATGAAGATGATGGAGATATCCAAGTTCCAGTTTCTCACACGGCTGATCCCGAGTCAATACCCGAACCAAAGAGATCGTTTGTCCGAAAGAAATAAGAAGAAATAGTGGCAACATATTTGGGCCAAAATTAGTTTGCCGTCGTTTTTAATTTTAGTATTTTTTTAGGGTTTATATCGTATTTTTAATTTCTTAATGTATTTTTATTTATGTATTTGTAATTTTTATTTGAATGAAATAAATTTTAACTTGTGTGAAAATAAAAAAAAATAGTGGGTGGAGCCAAAGTAGAGATGGGAGAGAAATGTCATGAGTGAGAGCGTATTTGTTTGTTGTTTTTGTGTGATGTGACGCTGATATAACAGCAATAAAAGTAAAGTAGAGAAAACACTATAAAAAATTTTAGAAAAGATTTTGCTTAACTTTTAGTGCATAATCAATTATTTTAATTCATCTACAGTAGAAACTCTATAAAATGATACATTTGAGACCACCAAAATTTATTAATCAAAAGAGTTATTAATTAATCGATAAATTAATAATTATTAATTTATATAATAATTATTATTTTATTAATTTATAGCAGAATACTTAGTTTACAAACACCTTTCAAGCTTCCACTTAATTATTGTATACAATGCATGTAAGTATATCAAATGAACGACCCAATTTGAAAGAAATCTTCAATCTCCCACCTTATTATACTTCTTGTATTCAATGTATTACTTTATGGACATTAAAAATATTATATAAATACAAGATCAAAATAGGTTAACATAAACAAATCATACACACAACATGGCTTCCCATCTTAAAGGTGTGAAAAAAATAACAATGACAGACGAGATTCAAAGAGCATTATGCAATCACAACAAGGATAATCCAAGTCTCACTCAAAAGCAATTGCAAGAATGGGTTCATCATAACTATGGTTTGCAGGTGAGTCAAGCGACAATATCGAATACAATTAAAGGGTCTTTAGAGTATCTCTCACTTGCTCCTGAAAGAGGCGATGTTAAGCGACACAAACCGGCAAAATTTCCTGACCTAGAAAAATCTCTCTATGAATGGATTCTTCAATATCAAGAACATGTGAATATGACAGGTGAACTAATCATCGAGAAGGCGAAAAAGTTCATGAAAGATATGTATCCAGTGGATACTCCAGACTTTACTTTTTCTATTGGTTGGCTTGGAAAGTTCAAAGCAAGATATGGAATTAAAAATTTCCGGCGTTTTGAAAAGAGTGGATCTGTTGAAATGAAGGGAATTGAGGACAAATTAAAATTCATAAGAGACAAAGTTGATCAGTTTGAAATGAAAGACATCTTAATTGGATGAAATTAGGTTTGTTTTTTTATTATTTTATTTATATTTTGTACTTTAGTGATGTAATTGTTTACATGTTTTGATTTTAAACAGGTTTGTTTTTTAGACTTCAACCGGATCATTCCCTTGCAACAATGTAGCTTGAAGGGAAAAAACAAGACAATGAAAGACTAACTGTTGCTATTTGTTGTAATGAGAACGGTTCGGAAAAACTTTCTTTATGGATTATTGGGAAATATGCTAAACCAAGGTGCTTCAAGAATGTAAACTTGAACAGTTTGAACTGTGAGTATCGTGCTAACAAACGAGCTTGGATGACTGGTATGTTATTTGAAGAATATGTTCGCCAACTTGATAAAAAAAATGGTTGGAAGAAAAATTCTCTTGATTGTGGATAATTGCCCTGCTCATCCAAAAATTAATTGAAGGATTACGAAATGTTGAATTATCTTTTTGGCACCAAACACAACTTCAAAAATTCAATCTTGTGACGCGGGGATCATACGAGCTTTTAAGATGCATTATCGCCGTCGATTATATAGAAGTGGGGGGGGGGGGGTTATAAATTAGGGGTTCCAAATCCAGCAAAAATAAATGTATTAGATGCAATAAATCTTGCAATTTCAGCATGGACTATGATTGTTAGTGCAAATACAATTGTGAACTGCTTTCGTCATTGTAAACTTCGATCAACAGATAACATGACTTTTGAGAACTCAGATGAAGGTGGTGAAAGCACATAAGAACTCCAGAATTTGATAAAAGAGTTGGGTTATCGCAATGCAATGGATGTCGAAGATGTTCTGACTCACCCAAAAGAAAATGCAGTTGCACAGTTGTTGACTGATGAAGAAATTATTGAAAGTGTTATTGGAATTAATAAAGATGATATCGATGAAGAAGATGATGAAAGTTCTACAATGGAGCCCCTTTCGCGAAACGAAGCTATTAAAGCGGCAATCACATTGAACAATTTCTTGTTGAGTTATGAGAAACAACACCAGAAGTTCTTACCATGCTAATGAAAATTAGAGACGGGATTCAAGGGAAATTGATTTCAACAAAAAACAAAATACAATTGACTCATTTTTCAAGAAACCTTCATAAATCATTCATGTAATATGCTATATATAAGGAATTATTAATTTATATTTTATATGGGGTCTAAAGAAATTATCAGAAATGTATTATCTTATAATTTTAGCGAATTATTAATTTAGCACCCTATCCTCGAGTCGGGACCGACAAAAAAAATATTATCTTAGAGAGTTTATTAAATAATCGAGTATTAATTTATCGAGTTTCTACTGTAATTTAATTTTAGGTTAATACACAAATATGTTACTAAAGTTTGCCAAAAATATTCACTTTAGTTACTAAAGTTCTTTTCGTTACAAAAAGGTTACTCAAGATTGGTCACTGATCATATAAATTACTTTGTATGTTTTAACTCTCTAATAAAAGTTAACTTCCTACGTGGAATATTTTTCTTTTTTTTATAAAATAAATAACGGGTAAACACCATAAATACTTTTATGTACCAACTGTAACGACTCATTATGTTTAATGAACGCAAATAATCTCATCATGTTGTAAAAAAAATTTACATGTGAGTCCCTTTGGTTGCAAAATCTTACGGCGTAATGATTGTTTATTTTTAAGGTCATTTCTTTATGGTATATATCTTTTTAGTCAACGACCGTTTGGTAATAATTTCTTTTAAATCTTTATGTTATTATTCAAAAAAAATTACTAAGTGTAAATTTTTCGTACTTTTAAAAACATCTTAATTTTATAAAAACATATAAAGATTAATCTTAATTTTATAATCTTAATAAAGATTTAGCCGTTTTTCGACTCATTACAAGATTTAAAATCTTAATTCAAAAAATTTGATACTTTTAAAATAAAAAAATTATTTTTTTAAAAGAAATGTAAATTTTTTTGGTGCTTTGTAACTTTTTTCGAAAAATAAATTCTTTTTTCACTCATTACAAGATTTAAAATCTTAACTTTTTTTAAATCTTATACAAATTAAATCTTAATTTTAAAAAAATTGGTACTTTTTAAATTAAAACACAAATACTCTGTAATATTTTCTGAGAAAAAAGTAATTTGTAGTTAGATGTATGATTAAGTGATTAACTATTCATTCTAGATTTGTTTGATTGGGTTATGTGTTTTTTTATAAATGTTTTTCAATTGATTAATTAAAAAACTAAAAATGCCATGAATATATAAATATAAAACAAACAAAAATGTATACGAACGGACAAATAAGTACAAAACGGATGATAACGTACAAATCATATGAAAAATTACGAAAACAGATCAATACGCACGAAAATGGACGGATTATATATATATATATATATATATATATATATATATATATATATATATATATATATATATATATATATATATATATATATATATATATATATATATATATATATATATATATATATATATATATATAGAGTTAGGATCAAATAAGAAGATTAAGTAAAATGAGAAGAATGAGAAGAAACCACAGCCACACATTTCAGATGCACCTACAAAGTCAGATGCATCTCCCCTTAAAATTCTCCTTCCTTTGTAGAATTTGTGGTTAGGATTTCTTCTTATTCTTCTCATTTTATTTTTTCTTCTTACTGGATCTCTACTCTATATATATATATATATATATATATATATATATATATATATATATATATATATATATATATATATATATATATATATATATATATATATATATATATATATGCTTTTATTTATTGAGTATAACTGTTTCTAATGTTTAGTAACTCATTTATTAAACCTATGAACTACACTAACTTGCTTGTAATATTTTAAACTTTCACGAGGATAACTTATTTAAACACTCAGTAACCTATTAAAAAAACCCGTATACTTGAGTAACTTTTTTGTAACAGAAAAAATTTAATAACTTAGGTGAACATTTTGACATACCTTAATAATATATTCGTGTATTAACCCTTTAATCTTTATTTCAAGTTGAAAACTACCCAAGAGCAAAACTTCTCTATGTGTTTACTTATAGATTCATGTAAAGTTAGAAAGAACGTGTTTAAAAAAATCACTGAATTCACTTGGAAGATTATTACTAAAATCCACTTATCTAATAGTATAATTTTTTTATAAACATGTTCTGACATAGTATGCAATTAAGAATGTTGTATGGCTTCTCCAAACAAGCCCGATGTCTTAATCGTTTTATTGATGAGGCTTGCTTTGTAATTCCGCTTTCTAAAACTGTCACCTCTACACTAAGGGGTGTTTCTTTTTTACTTAATGGGGAGAAAAGGTGGACTCAAACCATGTATGCCTCTTAAATGGAGAAAGTATTATAACTTCACTCTCTCAATTAAGTGGCTAATTGAGAGGTTCATATGGAACCTCTTAATTTAGTAAACACCCCCTAACTGTACTTTGGTAACCAATCTCGGATTCCTTTATGTAAGTTTTTGTGATCATATGTTCAGCTTACCTAACAAACGAAATAATACAAACACAAAAACATAAAGTAATTTAATTTATATATAAATATTGTGTGTATGAATCATATAACTATTATGCATAACATTATCATATGCAATTATTCTAAAACTCATAATATTCGATTTAGTATTACAGAGTATTGCATAACTAAAAATTCATATAAAATTTCGTTCATGCACGTGTATTATAACTAGTTTAGTTCAATATTTATTGACTCATTAGAGTGATGGTTATGGCGGAATTGGTAATCAATGCTATTTGGGCTACCATTATAGATTCAGGCTAAAATTTTTGCTTGTGTATATCATGTCAGATCATTTAAACACACAATCTCAAACTTCCTCCCATCTCACAACATATCACAATGCCATGTGGGCCAACGTCCACCCATACATTTTCTTTTTCACACAAATTAAATTTATTTCATTCGAATTAAATACAAATAACATATCAAACAAAAAATTAAAAACTACATAAAAGTAAAAAATTAAAAAAAATGTACATATACTCACGCTACATAAACAATCATAAGAAAGTAAAAGAAAACACACAAATAACTAAGATTTTGATGGACAGACAAACTTGTAATTACTGTCTAATTTTCTGTAGCAAACATTTAAAATATAATTGTACTTATTATCAATATAATCTTACACAAAAACTCTTCGAAGCTCATACCTCTCTTCGCCAGTCAATGCACCTAATTAATAGGAATAGGAACAGCAAGCAAAGGTGTTGCCCTTAGCAAGGTTAAACCAAAAATGTCATTCATGTCCATTTCTTCTCTAGCATGAGGAAGGCCCCAATCAAAATGATAGACAAATGATGCCACCATTAAACTCACAACCCTTAGATCTAACGGTATTCCAGGACACATTCTTCGCCCCGATCCAAATGGTAGAAACTTATAATCTTGGCCCATGTAGTTCAAGTCATTTCCGGTGAACCTTTCCGGCTTGAACATCGTTGGGCTTTCCCAATACCTTGGATCTCGTGCTATAGCCCACACGTTCACTAAAATTTGTGTGTTCTTTGGTATAATATATTTACCTAGTTTAACTTTAGTCTCGGCTTTGTGCGGTATTAATAACGGCACAACTAAGTGAAGTCGCATTGTTTCTTTGATAACTGCTTGCAAATATGGTAAGTCGAGCAGCCTAGTTTCTTGGATTTTCCCATATTTTCTAATTGTTGTGGAGACTTCTTCGCGAACTTTCGAGAACATATTATGGTTAAGCAACAGTTTCGTCATTTCCCATTCAGTTGTGTTTGAACTCGTTTTTGTTCCTGCTAAAAATAAATTTTGTGATATAACAAAAAATTTACACGATGTTACTAACAACTGAGTAAATTTTTTGTAACGGAAAAAATTTAATAACTTAGGTGAACATTTTGACAAACCTTAATAATATATTTATGTATTAACCCTTTGATCTTTATTTCAAGTTGAAAACTACCCAAGAGCCAAACTTCTCTATGTGTTTACTTATAGATTCATGTAAAGTTAGAAAGAACGTGTTTAAAGAAAATCAATGAATTTACTTGGAAGATTATTACTAAAATCCACTTATCTAATAGTATAAATTTATTAAACCAAATTTCCCATTCAAAGAACACTACCTATGTAAGAAATCCGCAAAAAACCCTCTCTCCTTTTTTGGTGATTTCCGGCGGCCTCTAAAATATTCCGATCAATTCCAATCCATTCCCTATTCTTGATACATGGATCTTTCCTTCTTAGGTCGATTCGTATATTTTTTAGGGTTTGTGATTGTATTTTGTTTTAGGGTTTTGGTTGCTTCTCTTAACGATTCCTTTTTATGGTTTCGTTTTGAGGGATCTACTGGTTTGGGTGTAATTGTAGGTCTACTGTCCTTTATTTGATATTTATATCGTTTTTATAGACATGGGTTAGACGTTTGTTGCGTGTTCGTGTTGAAACCCTAATTAGGGCTTTGGTGGCTGCCTTAACATGTTTTTTTGTTTTTTCTGATGCGATTGTGTTTGTGGGTTTATTATGGAGAGAGGGTTTCTATCTAATGATTCGAAGATCAAAAATAAGGATGAGAGGAAGAAGAAAGATGGAGATGATCCTGCGTTGCAAGAAACGCCATATGTCACCATTAGAAAGGCTGCTAAGGCTAAGTCTACTATAATGGGTACGAATGACAAGTTGGAATCTAATGTTGTGAATGGTGATGATTCTACCTCATCAGGTATTGGAGCCGATACGTTGAATACTAGTTGTAGTGCGGAAGATGGTGGTTCTATACCTTCTGGTTCAGCACGTGTGGCCCAACATAAGGAATACTCCTATGCTAGCCTTGTTCGCCCTATAAATGCAGCCAACAAGGTACACTTCCATACTCTTGTTAATGAGGAGAAAGTTGATGATTTGGATTGTGTGCTTCCTAAGACCGCGGCTGCTAAGGTAAAGCAAAGGTTTGAGAATTCCATTGTGGGTTTTTTTGTTGGTAAGGATCCATCTTTTCCGGTGGTTCAACAATATGTTTCTAATACATGGAGGAAATTTGGGTTCGAAAAGATAACGAGGAATGATGATGGTGTCTACTTGTTTAAATTTGCTTCTAAAGCAGGTATGGATCAAGTGTTAGAAAAGGGACCGTGGATGATACGCAAGTCACCTATTATCCTTAATAAATGGACATCTAGTGTGTCTTTGAAAAAAGGTGAGGTCACCAAAGTTCCTGTTTGGGTAAAATTGTACAATGTTCCAGTTCTTGCTTACTCGGAGGATGGGTTGAGCTTGATTGCTACTCAAATAGGTATACCAGTCATGCTAGACGCGTTTACAAGTTCTATGTGTGTGGAACCATGGGGAAGAATCAGTTTTGCTCGGGCTCTTATTGAGATCAATGCTCACTCTGATTTGAAAAAAGGAGGTTACTATGGCAATACCGGAAGAGGAGGGTGATGGGCATATTAAGGAGGTCATTAGAGTTGAGTACGAATGGAAGCCGCCACATTGTGTTGATTGTCAAAGTTTTGGCCATGGTCCTAATCTATGCCCTAAACGTGTTCGAGAGGATATACTTAAAAATTCGGCTAACGCAGCAACGACCAACACTATTGAGGATAATGACGAAGGTTTTGTTGAAGTTAAGAGCCGAAAGAAGAAGAAGGGAGCTGATTCGCGGTCGTTTGGTGGTCTTAGGCTGCCTAAGCCTAATTCTAAGGTTATTTGGCAGCAAAAGAAAAGTGTGGGTTCTAAAGGGGGTTCTAATCTCGCATCTCGAAGTGTATCTATAAATGAACATGGTAAAGGTAATGTTGGTAATCTCTCGATAGATCGTGCTAAGTCGGAGCTGAATACGTCTAATCCTTTCAATGTTTTGAACGTGGAAGGGGAGGATATGGGTAAATCTGGTATGTGACAACCTATAGCTACTGAACATGTTGGTACGAGTAGTTTGAATGTAGATGGGAGAACTGATATGAATGAGGTTCATGAGGAGAGTCTTTGGTCACGTTATAAAAAGGCAAAGGAGAATTCTAAAAGCAAGACCGCAGATCTAGAGGATGATTCGGATGAGGATGAAGTCTATATGTCGCATGGTGGTGGAGGTATGGATGGGTTCGAAGATGACATGGATTGCTATGATGACTATCGGAACCAGGTTTACAACTTAACGCCACAAGAGCAAGCCTTTTGTAATCAGTATGATATTCGCCTTGGTAGGAAGTAGTTTCTTGTCTTTTGTTCGTTCTTAAGAATGGCATGTTATTTGTTAGCATGGTTTGTTAGTGCCCTTATAATGGGTTGCGGCGTAGGAATTCACCTACACCTTATGTACTTAATCGTCTTTTTGGAGTAATACATTTACTGGGGAAACCTTTTACCCAAAAATAATAGTATAAATTTTTTTTGTAAACATGTTCTGACATAGTATGCAATTAAAAATTTTGTAAGGCTTCTCCAAACAAGCCCGATGTCTTAATCTTTTTATTGATGGGGCTTGCTTTGTATTTTCGCTTTCCAAAACTATCACCTCTACACTAAGGGGGTGTTTCTTTTTTAGTTAATGGGGAGAAAAAGTGGACCCAAACCCTTTATGCCTCTTAGGAAGTATTATAAGTTCACTCTCCCAATTAAATGGCTAATTAAGAGGTTCATATGAAACTTGTTAATTTAGTAAACACCCCCTAACTGTACTTTGGTAACCAATCTTGGACTCTGTTATGTAAGTTTTTTGTGATTATATGTTCAACTTACCTAACAAACAAAAGAATACAAACACAAAAACATAAAGTAAATTTAATTTATATAAAATATTGTGTGTATAGATCATATAACTATTATGGCATAACATATCATATGCAATTATTCTAAAACTCATAATATTTAATTCAGTATTACAGAGTATTGCATAACTAAAAATTCATATAAATTTCATTCATGCACGTGTATTATAACTAGTTTAGGTCAATATTTATTGACTTATTAGAATGATGGGTACGGTGAAATTGGTAATCAATGTTATTTAAGCCACCATTATAAATTCAGGCAAATTTTTTTGCATGTGCATATCAATTGTCACATCATTTAAACACAAAATCTCAAACTTTCCCTTATCTCACAACATATCACAATGCCATGTGGGCCAACCCCTACCAACACATTTTCTTTTTCACACAAACTAGATTCATTTCATTTGAATTAAATACAAATAACATATCAAACAAAAAACTAAAAAGTACATAAAAGTAAAAAATTAGTAAAAAAAATGTACATATACTCACGTTACATAAACAATCATAAGAAAGTAAAAAAAAAACACACACAAATTACTAAAATTCGATGGACAGACAGACTTGTATTACTGTCCAAATTTCGGTGGAAAACATTGAAAATATAATTGTACTTATTATCAATGTAATCTTACACAAAAACTCTTCGAAGCTCATACCTCTCTTCACCAGTCAATGCACTTAATTAATGGGAATAGGAACAGCAAGCAAAGGTGTTGCCCTTAGCAAGGTTAAACCAAAAATGTCATCCATGTCCATTTCTTCTCTAGCATGAGGAAGGTCCCAATCAAAATGATAGACAAATGATGCCACCATTAAACTCACAACCCTTAGAGCTAACGGTATTCCAGGACACATTCTTCGCCCCGATCCAAATGGTAGAAACTTATAATGTTGGCCCATGTAGTTCAAGTCATTTCCGATGAACCTTTCCGGCTTGAACATCGTTGGGCTTTCCCAATACCTTGGATCTCGTGCTATAGCCCACGCGTTCACTAAAATTTGTGTGTTCTTTGGTATAATATATTTACCTAGTTTAACTTTTGTCTCGGCTTTGTGCGGTATTAATAACGGCACAGCTAAGTGAAGTCGCATTGTTTCTTTGATAACTGCTTGCAAATATGGTAAGTCGAGCAGCTTAGTTTCTTGGATTTCCCCATCTTTTCCAATTGTTGTGGAGACTTCTTCGCGAACTTTCGAGAACATATTAGGGTTAAGCAACAGTTCCGTCATTGCCCATTCAGTTGTGTTTGAACTCGTTTCAGTTCCAGCTAAAAATAAATCCTGTGATATAGCAAAAATTTTACTCGATGTTACTAACAACTTAAGGTTCCATACTTCCATATACATGTTGGTTTTGATTCACATGATTAAGTAATATTCAAATAACATTAAATAAATCTACTCACATATACCTATTGTTTGTAAACAAGGTTTACTCGCGTTTTGTATATAACATTTCTTATTATAAAAGTTTAAAAATCATAAAATGTATTGTTCATGATTTAAATAAAATTGACATTTTAAAAATCCGAATTATGTGCTTGGGGGTGGGTTAAGTTAAAAAAAATTTCATCATAAAAGTAAATTAATTTGAGGGAGATTTTATTGTAAATAAAATATTGTAAAAAATTGTAGACTAAAAGTGAAAAGTGGTTTAACTTTTAAAGAGACTTTTGCTAAAAATAAACATCAAGTGTTTTGGACTAAAAGTTAAAACTAACTTAACTTTGTGAGTATTTTATTAAAAATAAAATATTTAATAAATTGTATTAGGTGAAAATAAAAAGTTAATTAATTTTAAGAATTTTTTTAAAATAAAAAATAATTACTATATATTAAAATAACTATTTATAATATATTTGTGTTAACTTAATCAACAAATGTATAATTATAATAATAATTTATTAAAATATTAGTTTAATGTAAACACTTTTTTCACATCTTTAAAATATATGTAGATTAGTCTACTTAATGATGTGAAAAATTGGTTAAAATAACAAGTGTGTAAAAAAATAAAAGTAATAAAATTTGCTTGTTTATTTGTATAGAAAAGAATTACACCTTTAAGTGTAAAGATTACCAAAAAAAAATTCACACTTCTAATTATGGAAAATTAATTGTAACATTCAATTTTTTCACATTTGAAGAAACGTTAAAAAAGTGGGTGTTACAAGTGACTTTCACATGTACAAGTGTGATATTTCTTAGATGTGAAGATACTTGAAATGGAAAACTTTTTCTTCATACAATTATAAGTGTGAAAACTATTATTTTACCAAAAAAAAAATACTTGTAAATTAACTAACTTAACACATTTTTAAGTGTTTGTACATTGGTACCATTTTATACATATTCTACAGTAATAGTATAGATTTAACAATAAGACTATAGCTCACCAATATCAAAGCACTCATTATGAAATTATGAAAGATTTAACAGTAAGTTTAAAAAACTTGAAAAGATTCATAATTTATATTAGTTATATAAGAATTTCATTTTATATATATGTAACATAATCTTAATTGTTAAAGTTTTTTAAATTTTCAAAATATTTAATGTATGTATCGTATAAAACAAAAATATAATTTTAAAATGTTTATGTATGTTGTAGTTAAAATATGTTTATTAAAATTATAAAGTAGTTGAGTTGGTTATCACTTTTGTCTCTAAAGACAGAAGTCAAAGAAAGCAACCTCTATACCTTAGGTAGGTATATGGTTTTTTACGTTTTAACCTTCTTCACACAATGTTTTAGACGATTTCAGATTTTTTTTTTTTTTTTTTTTTTCAGATTTTATACATGTAAAAAACGATATTAGATGTTAACTTACTTTATCTTTTTTAAAATATGTTTATTAATTTAAAAAGTAAAAGTTATCAATGTGGTGAGAAAATTTTAATTTATGAAACTTTATAATAGTTGCCAAATGCAAAATTATCTCATTAGTTAACTCAACCATACCATTATAAAAAAAGGTCCACAATTGATTATAATATGAAAATTTCAACTATTATTAGTAATAATGAGTTTACTTTTATTGTTAAAAAATATTCACTTTATTTTTCTTGTTTTATTCACATAAATTTATCATATATGAGCGAGACTTTGTTTTTACATGCATGTAGTTGAGAGTTTTCGGTTTATTCTAGACAGTAAATATCGTTTTTGACAGTAAAATATGGTAGGAGGATTTAGTGATTTACCACAAGTAAATTTTTGATGTGCCCTAGATTGAAGTCTTGTTCATTTTCTTGACTGTAATCCAAGAGCGAATCCAATATATCACCAAATTTCGGAAGCTTCGACTCTCGATGCTTTAGCCTCTCACTTATGTAACTCTTTGTCACCGTATCGAACCAACTATAAGCCGCTTTTGCTCGTCGTCGTATGTTCTGAGGGTCCAATGGTTTCAACACAGGAAATATGTCTGCTATGTTAAACTTCCCGTCAACTTCCATTATAGTCTTTACGGCCGTCTTAAACCCTCCAATATCCTCAGACTCGTAGCTAGTCACGTCCTGCGAAAGGAGTGTGTTCGACATCTGGTTAAGCGCAACCGCAAATGCCAGCTTTCCAATGTCCACGGGCACCTTTTTCTGCCCCGAAACCCTAAGGAAATCCAACGTCCCATCGATCACGTTATGTCGAAGATCACGAAGGTTGTCAAGGATGTGATAGTGTGTTAGGCACGCGTTGAGGGCTTTCCTAATGTTTCGAAAGTCTTCGTTTGGTGGGAGCCATACTAGTGCTGAGTCATGGTCTTCCAACCCAGAGACAGCCGTGAGGGACAATTGCGGCCAGAGCAAGCATCGTCATTGTTTAAAAGGATGTCTCTGGCCGCATCGGGTGTGGATACAACCACACTAGTAATGCTTCCTAGTCGGATGGTCATTAGTGGACCATACTTCTTGGAAAGCTTGGCTAGGGACTCATGGGGTTTCGCTCCGAGGCTAAGCAGGTTCCCGATAATTGGGAGCCCAACTGGACCTGGAGGTAGTCTTCTATTAGTGAAAAGGTCGAGGATATGAAGGAAGAAGAAGAAGAAACAAATGAAAGACATGGCTAGAAAAAAGAAGCCCCATATTGTTTCTTTGTTTTGTGAGTAACCCTAAGGGTGATGGTCGTTTCTATTTATAATGATAAATATCATGTACTACTTCGTATATTATATTTTTTGTTGAAGACTTCGTATACTACCTTTTAGTCCAAGTGGAATTTTACCTGGTGTCATGTGTTTTTCTACTTTGTATACACTTTACAGATATTCTGTTTACTTTTCTTCAAGGTGTGCAAAAAAACCTAAATGAATCGAATAAGCCGAAGACCAAACTCGAATCAAAACAAAAACAATTATCAAAACCGAATTGAACCAAACTATTTTGAGGTTAGATATGAGTTTCGCAATCAGAATCGAAAACCACATGCATTTACGTTTTTATATGAGTTTCGATGGACGGGTATGACTTGGAATTAATCATTTACGTTTTTTATGAATCAATTCATTAAGAAAAAAATGAGTGTTCATTCTGATAAGAGCTAAAGGTTAATAATTGGACAAATGTCAAAAATACACAACGTATTTTCTCAGATTATCCATTATGTCCATCGTATTATTTTATGGTTTATTTTCACACTGAAACTTGCTATAATAGGTAAAAGTTGACGTGGCACGGTCAAACCAAAATGTTTGACTTTTGCTGACTGGGCAGCCACATCGCTTGGGTTATAACCTATGTAACACCTGGTCTAAAATACATAGTCT